>LPNX011137840.1:540576-558027 GCA_001517045.1 Pseudotsuga menziesii
ACGACAACTTTCTAAGGATTATTCTAATTTACGATACTTGATCACTTATGTATTACAGTGTTCACCTATCATTAATGAATATGTTAAATTAACATTCATTATTTCATTAACATATTTACCTATGAAAACCTATACCATTATTGATCGTGTTAAGTATTGGTATGCCGATATTGGTATACGTGTGCAAAGTGTGCATGCGTGGCTAGTGCATGCATAGATCATAAACGTACTATAAGAAAACATCATATATCCTATATAATAATAATAATAATAATAACAACAGCAACAAAATAATAATGATTCACATAGATAGGACATTCATGGATACAAGACATAACAATTGCAAATACCTAACCGAATTAACATATAAACATGTAATCTTTTAGCATCATCAATCATTAATTATTAATGAATTAAGTTATAGCATCATTATATTTTCAGATTCATTACTCAATCAATTATGTTCAAGGAAGAGACACCTACTATTACAAATCTTGGTGTCATAGATCCCCCCTGACCCAACAAAGTACTAGCTATAACATCCTCCCATCCTAACCTACGTCCGCACCCTCCCTATCCTTCCTCTGCTACTATAGAAGTGGATGTCGGCTTCACTGACTTGACCACATAAGAACCTCAGAGCGATAGCGTCGGCTGAACAGCGGACCTAGCCTCTCCTAGCAGGCATTCGACCGTCGTCATCACAACAACATGGGGAGCGTGTCTCAGCACGACCCTCCCACGACCTCGGGTATCATAAAAACATAGGGTGGAACACATCCATCCCTCTCAACATCCTGGGTCTATATACCCTATCAAAAACATACTTTGCTGCTATCGATATTATTGGTCTGTGTCATCGTATCATCAATTTTTGTAATCAAGGCTCTTCTGCAGAAATAGGTACTATACCACACTTCATATAAAGTATCCATTTATTACATAGCCCATGTGTCCTGCAGATTAGTACTTTGAAAACATACATTCATAACACTAGCTCCATTCAATCATCAATTTGTGCATATTATCAAAAACATTTCCTTTCATTGTATAAACCATTAAATTGATTACATCATGGGTCGATATCCATGTACCTCATCATATATATTACATTTATCTATGATGACAATTAAACATACACTGTCTTTATGAACAAAGGAATATCGTGATAACTATAACATAGCAACCTCACAAACATAATCATAACATCACAATCAATGTATCAACATAAGCATAGTAACATCTTAGACATAGTAGCAACATCTATCATGTCATAAATATGGTTTACTCAGTCAAACTGAGTCCCACATTTACGAAGAAAATAAAATGCAACATGTCGATATGTCTATTCAAATATGGGCATTACACATAATAACCTTATAATTATAGTGTCATAATAAACATAGTCACATCACAATTTTGGTATATCATGTCGTAAATATAGTTCATTGAGTTGAGATGAGTCCAAAAGAAAACAAGCAAAATAAGTGGAGTGTGTCTAACTGATAAATATGTTTATTAAATTTGGGGAATTACAGGAAATATGGTGGGATGCTCCTTCGACCTCCTCACCACTTCAGATAAAGTTGGTAAATGGAATTCACAAAGGAGGTGATGAATACTTTGGAAACCCACCCTTCTAGTATGAGCATTCACTCCTACTGGTTGTGGCTAAACATGGTCACCGGGTACCGAGGCTTTGGAGGCAGCGATTGCATCCAAGGTTTCTAGGGGGACACCCATGGGACATTAAAGCCCAAGCACCGCATGGCTATCTGAAAACATGTGTATCTATCAAAGAGCTTTACGTCTGTTCCCTGATGGTTGGTGCTTCCTTGGTGTTAAAAAACAGGGCGATAGATTAGCATGGAATCGAGCTCACCAACCAACAACACACCTAGAATTCCAAGTTTTTTAAACCAGATCACCATTGCAAATCTCTCAGAATTCACAGAACCTCCAGTAGAATGATACTTCAAGATTTGTTTCTATACTAGCTCATCCCATGCGCCTTAATGGCTCTAAACAGTGGTGTTTATATAGGATTGGAAAACTGGACACGGGGATGACCCATCAGCATTTGCGCACATTTCATCATCGAGTAGCATGATGATGACATGAGCGAGCACATGAGCCGAGGGATTCCTTTCCCGCTGGAGATCTAGTCATGCAGCCTTATCTGCTGTGGCATTTCCTTATTGGCTACGAAAAATAGTTCGGATGCTAGCTTGCCTAGTCAACCATACGCTTTAGGGAATATGGAATGGACGTTTTCTTGCCTTTTCATCCTTGAGATGACGATATCAGAACAACTCTTTCACTACACTTTCCCTGCTAGGTGTGGCGATCATATTCATTGCCTCGCTTCTCAGATTTTCATGATGTCCTTCTGATTTCACATGCCAGCCATACGACGGATATATGGTTTTGGATGAGATGGTGTTGCCACAGGGATGATCTATCTTGTGAGTGCATAAAAAATGACATAGAGAAATCATTTGACAGTCGGGAAAATTCCTGTGGATCTGCCTTCCTTTGAATTCAAGCCGTCGATATACAAGACCTTCATGTCGAAACTCTACACTACCAACCAGCATAGATCATTTTGGGGAATCTACATCCACCGCCGATCTATAATCAGTTTTCATCAGGACCATTCAACCTCGAGACCTTTAGTATTCCTCCCTCCCCTTTCTATCTAATCGTTAGAACAAATTCGGATCGCGGAATATTTCTCACCCGTTGATCAACCCAATCTCTCGTTCCAACTGTAGATCTTCACAGCCCCTGCCACTTTTTGCGGATTGAAATCATGGCTTTGTCCGTGCTAGTTCAATCCAAAAAATCGTTCTAGACCGCATATCTACCTCCTCTCTTTTCTTCGTCGTCTGATCCTTTCACTTGATAAATCATTTCGTGATTTGGAAAAATTTCTTTCTCTAGGCATGTTCATCGAGTAGAATGACTTAGAGTTGCTGATATTATCTTGTGTTGATATTGACCCTCTAACATTGCACCCTTTTAACGGACTCCGCAAATCTCAAATTTTGAACCTTTCCTCGCATCTCTGTTCTGCGGAAAACTCTTTTCTGTCGTTGATCTTCCTCATCTTGAATCTGAAGCATCGAATCTCGACACTCTTTACCCTATTTTTGCTGCTGCATGTTTCAACCTACAGAAAAGATCTATCACTATAGATCACAATCCACTCTCCATCGGACGACTCCTGATGAAAAACTTGCTAACTCGATAACCTAAAAGGAATTTCCATAAAATTTCATCAAATAGGACCATTTTCAAACCTCACAAGCCCATAATTCAAAAATTCAAACATAGTGCTAATAGAATACAAGGATAATCAATACTATCATCACCCATGGCACTATGAAAGAAGCAATGATTTAATCCATGCTTCCCTTTCTATCTTTTCCACCTCCATCGAAGTACTATTCTAGAACTTCTAAAGTATTGACTCAAAGTCCTCTGGATTCTGCATCTTTAGAATTGAAAGATTGTTCTAGTATTTTTGTCCACACATCATTACAGTCATCATACATTGGTATTCATATACAAATACTCTCTCCTGTGTTTATTGAGGCACCACTCTCCTCTAGAAATTTACAAACTAAATGGGGTTCTACACAGGAATTCACAATGGGATAATCCTCTATCAATCCCTCCCATTCTACAATAAGAAAGAGGAACATGGAAATTAGTTCTCAGACATGTGAAACATGGGAGTAGGAAGTTGGTTGAATTAGAGATTCCTTTCCATGTCCCAGGTATTAGACTAAAAAGCACATTTCTGTTGTTTCTCGTTATCCATAATACAATGCAATTGTGGTTTCATTGACAACTCACTATATGGACATCTTGTACTGCATCTCTTAAAGACGCAAATCGCAACATGATGGAATTAACAATAGTGGCATTGGATTTCATGAATTACCTCATGGAAATATTCCACGGAGCATTTGAAAACATTACAATAGTAGCCTTATTTCCGTTGGTCACCTCATTTTCGTTAATCTCGTTTATGATTCTAATTTTGGGACCTCCTAGAGTGGAAAGAGCATCCCTAGCTCCACTCTCTAGATTGATCCTTCCTCTTATTAGAGTTGAAACAAAAGACACTAAATCACCTACACATCTAGTTCCTAAATCTGGGAAATTAATAGAACAGGTTACACCTTCACATATGTTTAATTGTGTAAAGAAAAACTTACAAATCATGCCATTCAACAAAGCAACTCTATGATCTAGAAAAACAAGATTCGTTGACTTCCTTGCTAATTTTTTAATAAATCCGTTTCAAAATACAATTGAAGGAAAGGATATCCAACTTGCGATAAACATAACCAACATAAAATCTTTGTGAAATGGATTGACTGATTGATTAAAAATATAAATAAATAAAAATACACTTGACTTACTTGGTTAACTCAGCTTAAATGTTGTTGTGGATGTTTGTTGTTTCACATACGGTGGTGGAAATGACACAAAGAACAACTATGAAGCACCAATTTGACTGCTCTTGGACATAATATTTACTTCTCCTATTCTTCCACCTACTTTAATTTGAATGAAGACAACACACAAAAGCCATAAAAATTGTGAGGCTTTAAATTCAACAAAAAAAACACATGAAAGTTGTGACACCGATGATTGGAGAAGCTATCATTTCGAAATTTGAATTCCATTAAAAACATACCAAAGAAAATTGATTTTAATTTTGAAAACAGGACAATATGTCTTCTCTCTTGTTTTATTCATTGAAACATAATCTATTTAAATCCTAGTTTTAAAATGTAAACCCTAGTTGCGACGAGAGGCGCTCTACAGCCCACTATGGGGGAGATCTTGTAATGTAACGTTCCTCATGCATGTAGCGTTCCTCGTGTAAATTTGGGCTATAAATATTATGAGGGAGATGTTGTAACGTTATGTAACGTTCCTCATGTAAATGTTGGCTATAAATATTTACTTCCATTTACTTATGATTTCCGATTATGAGGAAGATGTTGTAACGTTATGTAACGTTCCTCGTGTAAATGTCGGCTATAAATATTTACTTCTATTTATGCAAATGTTGGCTATAGATATTTACTTCTATTTACTTATGATTTTTAGATTATGAGGGAGATGTTGTAATGCTATGTAACGTTCCTCATGTAAATGTCGGCTATAAATATTTACTTCTATTTACTTATGATTTCTTATTATGAGGAGATGTTGTAACGTTATGTAACGTTCCTCATGTAAATGTCGGCTATGAATATTGAATTCTATTTAATTACGATTTCCGATTATGAGGGAGATGTTGTAACGTTATGTAACATTCCTCATGTAAATGTCGGCTATAAATATTTACTTCTATCTACTTATGATTTCCGGTTATGAGGGAAATGTTGTAACGTTATGTAATGTTCCTCATGTAAATCTCGACTATAAATATTTACTTCTATTTACTTGTGATGTAGATTTTGTCGTCCATTAATAATAATTAATATGCAAGTAATGAAATAAAATAATATCTAAATAATTAATTCACATATGAAAATACCTTAAAATACTATTTATAAAACATGCTAATTAATAGTCATTCAAAATAATTCACTTAAGTTATGTATTTGATAAATATGAATCCCAGTTTGAAAATAACATGCCCTAACCCTAGCTGATTAGTGGCAGACTGGGAAGACTGGGAGAGAAATATGGGCCAAGTCTACAGCGTGAAAGGAATGAGGAAGGCTGATGTATCACAGCCATGGGGAGAGGATAGCCGTGAAGATATACCATGTGCAAAGTCAAGAATGTCCAGCCGAGGACAAGCCTGCGCGGAGGGAGGAACTCTAGCCGGGCGTAAGGGTTGTGAAACGTTGTTTTTTCTTTCATGAAACAAAAAAATGTGGCGATATTCCAAATGTATAGAAATAGAAGAGCCAATTTAAATCCACCCGTCAAAAAATACATTGTGCCATCTACCACCCAAATTAAAGCCTGTGAGGAGGAGGAACTAGTGAAGTAGTTGCAAATTGAAAACATGCTCAAAAATCTCGTTGGTAAAGAAGAACTGAGTCGAGTAAAAACATGTCAATTAAATCCAACATTTAAGGGATTCTCATCCCGTATTGAAGGAATTGTGAAGTATTGAAGACTTAGAACAACCAGACCACACCATAGGTTCAATAGCCTTGAGACTGTAACTCTAACCTCACCTGTGGAAGTACTAAATTTTCTAAATAGTATCGAAATCACTATGCAACTAAGCACTAAAATCAAATCCAAATCCGAAGTCTTGAGTTGGAAGTCGTGAAGCTACCCACATTAATTAAGCCAAGACGACTGACCCACCATTTTTGTTTTACACTGCAGTGCCCTTGAAGAGTAAAATCCATCAGTAAACCACCTCTCTCTCTCTCTCTCTCTGTAAACCATACCTTATCCCATGGGCCTAACTATCTTTCCACTGCAACCAGGTATGAAGAAATAGCATCCACTAATGCGGCAACATTGTAGGGGGATTCCTTCCTTCTTCTACCAACAATTGATAAGTATACAATTTTGCTTAAGTATAGAATTTCGCTTCCTGTAATTAAAAAATCTAAAACCCTACACATTTTAAAGATAATTGGGGATTTGATTGTGTACATATTATTTTGGATTCCAAATCGATGGGTGTCTCCCTTGAGAAGAACAATGTATGACTGAGTTAGTTTTAATTGAAACTATGAAAAAAAAAAGATATGGGTGAACGACCCATAGTTGCAAGATGAAATGAGTTTTATTTTATTTTATTTTAATTATTATATGTCCAATAAAGTTGGGCATCTCCCATGAGGAGAGAGACCCATATCCCAACTGCAGCAATTGACTATGTATTAAATTAAAACGTTACAAGCTAATACATGGGCATCTCCTTGGGAGATGAGTCCAAATTAGCAAAAGATAAATCCGAATTGAATTAATTAAACGTTGTAAGTCCTATGACCAGAGCATGAGACTAGGTTTAAAACTAAATGTTTTATGGGATTAATATTAATACCTCTGATTTCTACAAGTTAGAAGTTAGCAAGGAGTCTCCATTCCCATGCTAACAAAGGAACATATGGTTGAGTTTTTTTATTTTTTTAAATTAAACTTTGCAAATTTTGATTGGGCTTCTCCATTGGGTGAGCGATTCCATGAAAAATATTTAATTTTTTTTTATTTGCACGAGTTGAGTACTTCCAAGCTAAAACATGAATGATTTTTCTCTACATGTCATATGGCTAGGCGACTCCTTTTGAAGAGAATGATCCCATGCTAAAACCTAGAAAGTTCAAATTCTGTGCCAAATAGAATATATATTAATTTATATTTTAATTTAAAATTAAATTAAAATATAATCATACATCATTAGTGAATAAATCATAATGTAAATGACCGTTTTTAGTAAAAAATATCATAAAAAATAAAATATTTTTTAAAAAATTATTAAATTTCAAAAAATATATTATTTCAAATTATATAAGATATAAGGCAATGTAGTGGTAGAAGAATCCCTCTAATTCCTACACAGACATTGAAAAAATAATTGCACATTTCACTCTTGAGAATGAATGGTAGACGAATCCGTCTAATTCTTGAGTGGATTTGATCCCTCTAATTCCTACACATACATTGAAAAAATTTAATTACACATTTCACTCTTGAGAATGATTGGTAGGCCAATCCCTCTAATTCCTGAGTGGATTTTATCCCTCTAATGACAAAAATTAATTACACATTTCACTCTTGAGAATGATTGGTAGGAGAATCCCTCTAATGACAGTAGTTTAGTGTCAATGTATTTAACATGTATTATTCTAGTACAGAAACTAAAGATAGTAAGGTGACATGGATATATTCCTTCCACACATGTAATATCAATGGAAAATTTGATGCCATGTAATTATCCGCAAAAATATGTTGGCCTTGCACATGGTTTTAAAACCATCTGCAATGCCTCCTAAATAACCATGCAATGGTTCTTAAACAACCCATGGTAAACTGCACTCAAGCAGATTTGTTAATTTTTTTTACCAAATTTCAATTAAAAATAAAGAAAATAAAAAATAAACTACTCAAAAAAATTATAAAATTTCAAAACATATATCAAATTTCAACCACTAATCAATACCTCCATTTTCCAAGATTGTTTTTCCATGAGCATTGTACCATCCATCCGTGAATCATAATGAAACAAAATTAAGATATGTTCAAAATTTGAATTCATTATTATACTTTAAAATTTCCAAAAATATTACAGCTGTACTTTCAAGTCTCTGTCGCTCGATGACTGAATTTCTAACCATGTTTGGATCAAGTGAAAATGGTGAAGAGCATCTCAATATCTATCATCATGCTAAAACTCAACTAGGCGTTGAAGAACGCTGCTAAATTTCCTCATAAATGAATTTGGTACATGCTGAGCAAGGGGAGCACTATTCTGAATGCAAATATAATGAATCTAATGACAATTCCAACCAGCTAAAGAACTAACCAACTCTCACAAGCACCATGTGAGAGTTGGAGTTGATTTGAATTAGTTTCTCCTCACGCGATATAGTCGTTGATAGGAATATCATACTCGAGAATTGGCGTTTGAATGAAGAGACATAAGCAAAAACGACGTTATACATATCCAAATGCAGATGCCAGTTTTTTTAAAATTCAAACGAGAAGTGTAATTATATTGTAATTGTTGTACTTCACTGATGGAAATCATATTAAAATTTCCTTAGTTTCGAAAATTGTAGCCGGAAACGAAATCCCAAGTTCAAAATTTACAAATGTGTTTTACTAGAATAGATCTATCTTAAAAAAAATCTATTAATTGTCGAAATAAATCAAATTTCTAACTGTAAATATTTTTTAGTGGAAATGTTGAATAAATGTACAGTACTGTAGAATGTGCATCTTCTAAGAAAAAAAAAAGAGTGATTGTTTGGGGTAAAATAGAAAACCCTAGACTAACTGTAAATCTAAACCATATTTTCATTTATTTAATCCTCACAAAATTGTTGTCTCTATTTTCCATTTTAACTATTTATTCAATCCTTAATACTTATTACTTACATTGAGATAATCCTCATAATTCTATCAGTGTTTTCAACTTAACCTGTTCCTCAGAATGTTGATCAAACTCCAGTTTTGTGTCACCACCCACTACTGAAACAAACCAAGATCCAAATCCTAGGCTCTATCAAGCGCCGAGAGGGATCAAATATCCCGAGGTGAAAATCTCTTCTCATGTATTGCACTCAAATAGGTTTGCACCTCGGGATATTTTATCCCTCTCGGGGCTTGATAGAGGCTAGAATTTGGATCTAGGCTAGTTTTAAATTTTCATTTTATTCATTGAAACCCTAGTTTTGTGAATCCTAATTTTAAATTTTCAAACTTACACAATATTTAGATCTACCTTACTATTAGCTAAAATAATTAGCCACTTGTGGTTGAGGTTCCATTTATTTTAATATTTTAACAAAGGATTTCAATATTATTGTTTTATGATGAGAACTTTCGTCCATATGTACACGCCCATGCAATAACCCTTATGTTCTCTGAGTTGGTGCATGAAGGTTGATATGGCATTACATTCGTTAACACTTGTACAAAGAATAAAGGAAAGGGGGTAGGAGAGGCATAGTGCCCAATTCCTAAGAAAAAAGGCTTAAGTTGGTCCCTACTGTAGCCCTTATTTTTCCAAAACCTTTAGTTTTCACAGTGGGTTGACAGTTGTTAGTGAGTTGAAATTTGACTAGTATTCATTTGTCATTTTACACTTCAAAATACTTCTACTTCATAAAAATAAACTTCATTAATTAAGTGTGAACTTTAATTTCACCCATCATTTTGAAGTGCGTTTTTACTTTTACATGTCATATATATATCAAAATGACTATATGTATAGATATTTATATTTATATTGTTCAAAGTTGCCTATTATTATTTTTTTTTTTTGACAATAACTGATGGGTAGATTAATAAAGAGCAGGAAAACCTGCTTCCGGGGACAGTATTATAGTGGTAGAAGCCTTGAGCGTAGCCAACTGCTCTGACATGAATGACATAGACCAGAAAACATAAAAAGAGCAAACAGATTTCCAACCGTCCTGAGGGGAGCAACGACCTGCTGGTAGTTTCATTGAGAAACAAAGAGGACTATAACGCCATTGGAAAACATGGAAAAAAGAGAAAAGATCCACAAATTTATAGAGAAATAGCAAGGGAGGCCTGCAGCCACAATGATAGTTGGAAGAGCTTGATAGGCAGACCATAAGTCATTTGAATTCCAGCTTGGGGAGAAATTTCTTGACAGCGATCTCCAAAGCATTAAATCAATATCCAGAGAAGACTGTTGCATCTTTGAGTTGTGGGAGACATCTTCTTTGAACTCAACGTATACACTTGCATAACTTCCAATTTAAAGCGACAGTGTAATTCCTTGCACTCTCTATAAAGGTCAATACCCCTTGAAGTAACGAAATTGTTGCATACAGAGACATAAATTCGATCATGTCCATTCTTGGAGGGTTGATGGCTCCATCATGAACCCAGTTCCCCATAATTGATCTTTCAATTTGTGACCTCGTACTTAACTCAATCCCTATAACATTAATAACCAACTTAAGGGTTAATATGTTCCAGCGATCATCCTTCCACTTGTCCTTATCTCCAATTTCCAGAGGGACACCTCTCAAGTATCTGTCCTTGAGATGAATGAAGTATATACTCTTGAAGCTCGATGATAAGGGATGATAGAGTGTTTCCATTCCTATTCGTCATTTGTTTGATCTTCTGTAGAAATGAAGTGCCTCTTTATTGATTTGAAGGGTTCCTTGAGAAATACTACAATCCTTATTGCTTGAAGGAATGATGTTTTATTTAGAGCATGAACACATGATATATTTTAACTTCCTTGATTCCATTTATCAACCAGTGAATTCTTTGGTGGAGTCAAGATATTTCTTGAGATTATCCAGCTTGATGATGAAGGAGTACAGGCTGTCCCCTTCAGAGCCAGAGGAGAGAAGAAGCGTACAGACTTAGGCCTTGAGATGAACTTGAAGCTTTCCAAAATCTTGTTCTAGATCGGCCAGCCTTTCTTTAAATCCTGACCAGACCCATAGAAGCCATGATGTGGATGGAGGTCTAGAGCAGAGGTGAGAGGATAGATCACAAGAGGAAAAGAGGTGCAAGCATTAATAAAAGGCATATTTGAGGTCGAGCTATGGTCACCGGTTTCACAATACCAAGGAAAGAAGGAGACATCACGGGGTTCAAAGGGCCGAGAGGTGCATGAAAGTAGGAGAGCCACGTTATAGTGCTTCAGAGGATTGTAGTGGACAAGAATAGGCCTGTCAAAGTCATGGGATGGTGCAGAAAGACTCAGTCCCATTTTCTGTAATAGTACCCCTGCTTAGGAGCATGGCATGATTGGCCTCGAGGTCTGCAATACTGTTGAGATGACGTAAAATGTGAAAAAATCTTATAGATTGGAACTTACCAGCAAGGCTCAGAATTTTCTGGAATATACGCTTCAAAGGGAGACTAGTAGGCAGAGAATTTGTGTAGATGGCCTGCACAACTATTCTAGAATCACCAAACACAGAGATCTTCCGAATGTTGAGCCTAATAGCTTGCCTAAGGCCTTGCCACAGGGCATAAAATTCAGCAACATTGTTAGAATCCACTCCCAATCCCCAGGCATAGGAGGATCGGGTGGAGCCAGAGGGGAAGAAGATCACTCCTCCCCCACCCGAAGGACCTGGATTGCCTTTTGAGGCACCATCAAAAAACAAACAATGAACCCCCAACGAGCACCTCCATTTAATAAAATCAGCTTCTTCCAGGCGAATTTCCCAATCAGCTAGCTTTGGCTGCCTGGCAATGGGAGAAATTTGGGCAATAGAAGTGATGGCTGAAAGCCAACTAGATTCCAAATCATCCAGAGGTTGAGCATTGTTGAGGCCCAGCTTATGATCCAGAGCCTCTCCAAGGAAAATTCTTGCTTTTAGAGCGACCTTTGAAGGAGGGTTCTCCACATTTCTGAAGAGCCGGTTGTTCCTTTCGAGCCACAATTTCCAGATAATGAACTTCGGGATTAACATCCATGCCGCTTTGAGGAGAGCCTTTTTGGAGAGGAGAAAGGGGGAGGACTCAGCCCATTTGGAGAAGAGTTCTGCTGTTAAGTCAGGCATAAAAAAATTAGAGTGATCCAGGGAGAGGCCTTCTCTCCACACTTCTCTTGAAAAAGGGCAGGAAATCAGGAGATGATCAAGGTTTTCTTCATTTTTTTTACACAGTGGGCAGATTGAGGGCCCTTCCAGACCTCTCTTCCTGAGGTTTTCAGCAGTGAGAATACTTCTGTGCACTACATTCCAGCAAAAGAGGTCCACTTTCGGAATGGACTGAGTAGACCAAAAAAAATTCCATTGGATAGGATTTGGAGCTACATGAGGAATAGCTAGAAAAGAGCGGTAGCCTTCAGCCGGGGTGTAAGCTCCATATTTTGTCCCCCATCCTATTTTGTCACACGCTGATTGATTAAGGGGGGCTTTGCCTTGCAGTAGATGGGCAAGCGTCTTTGCTTCTTCTTCAAGCCTAGGAGGATGGCCACTTAACTTCCAATCAATCCAGCAATTGTCGAAGTCCCAGACAGAGAGATCCCATAGGGTGAACACATGCTGATCTTTGAGCCATTGTTTTATATTTTGCACTTCAATATTTTGCCCCAAAGGCTCGTCTCCCAGGATCGAGTCTTTCCAGACATTGATTTTTTTTCCATTTCCAGGAATCTAGTACAACAAATATCTGAAGTGATCCAAGAATTTGATACAAAGTTTATAAATTGGGGTGCCTTTGTTGAGGGGAGGGTTATTATCTAAACACCGAAGCCGCTGTCCGGAGAAGTATTTTTTCCACAAGACCTTTTTGCTCCAGCTTGACTCCCATAAATTAGCTGCCAGAGGAGCTTTGTTCCCATAGCTAAGTTCTGCGCTTGAATACTTCTGATTTGGAGGCCTCCTTCACTGTAAGGTTTTTTAATTTTTTCCCAGCTGACAAGATGATGTTTTTTCAGATTTCCTTTTCCCCCTTCCCATAGAAATTTTTTGAGCATGCTTTCAATCTTATTGATGACAGAGGCGAGAGCAAGGAGAATGGAAGTTTGATAGATTGGGATGCTGGTAAGAACCGATTTCATCAGCACCAATTTTGCTGCCAGAGTCAGCCAACCAGCTCCCCAATTCTGGATCTTTGCTTTTAACTTGTCAATGATGGGATTCCAAATCGCTGGTTTGATGGTAGATTTGAAGATCGGGACCCCAAGATAAGTGAACGAGTCCCAGCTTTGCGAGCCTTCCATTTCCAGCAGTCTAGAGGCTCTTCCCATTTCTGCAACAGAGCAGTTCCAACAATAGATTTTTCTTTTTTGCAGGTTGATTTTGCTTCCTGAGATCTGGATATAGGTTTCAAGCTCGTTCTTGAAGCTCCTTGCAGATTGGATACCAACACCTCCCAGAAGCAGCGTATCATCTGCAAACTGGGCATGATTAATTTCTTTGACATTATGAGCTATTCAAAGACCAGGTAGGGACTGGACTTGCTGACAATTGTTTAGCTGGAAACTGAGAGCGGAGGCCTGAATGGCATAGAGGAGCGGAGATAGAGGGCAGCCCTGTCGCAGCCCTCTTGAAGCCTGGAATTTTTTTTTCGATCTCCCATTGACTAGAGGGGCTATCCAGGGGGCACAGATGCAGCCTTTAATCCAGTCAATGAAATCTAAGGAAAACCCAAATTTCTCCATCACCATGAAGAGATAGTCATATCTTACCCCATCAAATGCGTTGGCAAGGTCTAGCTTTACTACCATGCCTTTCTCTTTTTGATTCACGCTAGAGTGAATGGCCTCTTGGACAAGGATAACATTATCAAGAATTTTCCTGCCTTTTATGAATCCTCCTTGATTCTCAGGTATGATCCTTGGCAGAATTTTTTTCAGCCTGTTTGCTATGATCTTAGTAACCAGTTTGTATCCGGTATTGCAGAGGGAGAAAGGACGGAACCTGGAAAAGCTGGAAGCCCCTCTCTCCTTCAGGATCAGAGCTAGGAAAGAGGAGATTGTGCTCCCACCCAACTTGTGATGAGTTTGGGAGTTCCTAACCATCCTCAGAAGGTCATATTTAATTAAATCCCAGCAGGAAGAAAAAAAACTGGCTGTGAAACCATCTGGGCCAGGAGCG
Organism: Pseudotsuga menziesii; assembly: GCA_001517045.1. Taxonomy (NCBI): domain Eukaryota; kingdom Viridiplantae; phylum Streptophyta; class Pinopsida; order Pinales; family Pinaceae; genus Pseudotsuga; species Pseudotsuga menziesii. The sequence continues at coordinate 554,847 of LPNX011137840.1, forward strand.
CTGTCCGGTTTCATATAAGATAGCACAGATTTGAGTTCTTTCATGGAAACAGGGGCAGCGAGAAGATCATTACCTGGGCATTGAACCAAGCTGGGAATGAGAGAAAGGGGGTGAGCAGAGGGGTCTAAAGGCTCAGCAAGAGGGGCAGATAAGAGGTCATGGAAATGGGAGAGGGCTGCTTGTTTAATGCCTTCAAAATATTTTATCAGATTGCCTTGATGGCTGATTTCTTTCATAGTTTTGAAATTTTTCCTAGATTCAGCTTGCTTGTGAAAGTAAGCGGCGTTTTTGTCACCACTTACTAACCAAAGGCTTCTGGATTTTTGATGCCAGTGCTCTTCTTCTACCCTGCAAGCTTTGAAGTAATCTTTCTGAAGGTTGCATTCTGTCCAGGAGATACTATCAGTGATAGGGGTGGATTCCATGAGGATTTGGTGGCTTTCCAAGGAATCTTGGGCATATTTACGGCAAGAAACCGGGGAGGGGAGGAGCTTTGCCCAAGATTTTAGTTCATGCTTAAGCCATCTGAGCTTTCCTTCCTAGATGAAGGATGGATTTCCAGTAATATTTTGGTTCCAGGAGTTAGAGACCAACTGGTGAAACCTTCTTGTTGGATCCAAAGGGGGCTGAATCTAAAGGGAATGGGTCCCAGGTTTTCTTCGGAGATAAGATCAAGGAGGATAGGCTTATGATCAGAGACACAATTTGGGAGAATTTTGGAGGATGCATGAAACCCCAAAGAGAGAAAGGATGAGTGCCCCAGAAACCTATCAAGACGGGCTGCAATGTGCCCAGGCCCTAGTCTTTTATTGGTCCAGGTAAATTTACCCTTGGAGGGCTTGATATCAACGAGGTCCCAGCCCAGAATGATATCTTCAGCCCATTCCCGGGAAGGGTCTCTCACAATGGAACCCCCTTTTTTCTCAGAGGCTGCTAAGGTGACGTTTAGATCTCCTGAAATGATAATATTTCTGGGCATGTGGGCACTTAGGAACGAATCAATGGACTCCCAACACTATTTTTTTTCTGCCATTGAGATAGGAACATAAAGGTTGAACAAACTTACATGATGGCCTGAATATTTATGAATGAAGATGGTGAAGATCCAGTGCGTAGTACTGTGAATAGAAAGTAAATCAAACTTGGAGGAGTCCCAGAATGTGGCTAGGCCTCCCGAGGCTCCCCTGGAACTCACAGCTTTCCCAGGGCCTTTTTTCCAAAATAAATTTCCAGCTTGAAGGGCAAGGTCACCTTCCATTTTTGTCTCCTGGACGAGGAGGATCTCAGGCATATTGATTCTAACCATATCTTTCATTGCTTCAGTTTTCTGGGTACTGCCTAGTCCTCTACAGTTCCAGGAGATGCACTTCATTATTTACTTTGAAAGGGGTTGGCCCCTTTAGAGGCCTGGCCTATCTTCGATCTTGTATTCATCATACTTTTGAGGGTTTTTTGGGAGCCCTGCAAGACATCTGCATATGAATTTTCTTCCCTTTGTTTTTTCTTGGATTTTCGGCCCCTTTGGTTCGTGACAGGAGTTGCATGCGAACTACTCGACTCGGTGGATCCTTCGTCTGAGAATCCTCCTGGATTAGATTCAGCTGCTGAAGGTTCCTCGACCACTTCTTGAGTTTTTTCACGAATAGGGGGGCTCTCAGCCCTAGGGGTCGCATATTCAGGTGTCACGTCCCCGTGTCTCCGACCGGCGAAGAGGACGCGACTACAAGCTACAACACACGGGCTAAGAGCCCCATGAACATGTACATTCATAAAACTGCTGAAACAGAATGCTGAAAGGAGTGCATTGAAGTAAAAATGCACAATTGCCATTGTTTATCATACAAAACTACAATTATTTATCATGCATAGCGGAATCAACATGCATTCACATAAGCATTCATTTAACATGTTCATCATTTACATTAACAGTAAATATAGTTGCGGAAGTATAAATGGACAAGAGCACTTATCTTATGAATAAATTGATCCGCAACCAGCTACGTCGCTGCAACGTTCCACCCAACCATAGGCCAGCGTGCTCCTTAATCTCTCAGCAGCGCTGCCACCCCCGAGCTGGGCATGATTCTCCAAGGAATAAGGGAACTAGCAGGCTTACACATAGCCAAGGGTATACAAAACACAGCTAAGCCAACACAGTTGGGTTTATCAGGCCATCAAGGAGTTGGGAAAGGATAAATGCTAAGCTGGTGAGCTCATTACAGAGCCAAGAACACCTACACCAGAACTAGCTTGACTTCTAAGACACCCACACACACCCAATACAAGGAATCAGTCCCTTCTCTGCTACACAGTCCCTCAGGCCCTGCATTCCCTTCCAGTGCTATTCAGGGGTTATGGAGAAGAAATCCAGCCCTCTAGCTCTGTCTGTGTGGTTTCCCAACCACTAGGTTTGTCAAGCAAAACTAAGCCCCCATCCCAGCTCTCTACACAGTCCGAAGACCAACCATTGCACTTAGGAAATCAATCAGCTGTTGCAGCTCAACAGGGAAAATGACTCCCCTGGGAATTATACAGTCCCAAACGTATCAGTGAGTGTAGCTCACAGCAAGGGAAAAACCACAGCCCGTCCTGGGAAACCAAGCCATCGGGAAGACATACATAGACCACGCTAAGGAAGAGAAAAACACAGACTTCCCAATCCTGTGCGTGAAATGAACAGAATGACCATACCCGTCTGTGAGACAGCTGAAAATGTGAATGGCCCTTCACAGTAGTTCGTGGATGGAAGAGCACGACTCTCATCTCGCTGCATCAATCGGAAAAACAGGAAATTCTTGTGTGTGAGGATAATGAACAGACATTGGTTCATGCGCGAATATGAACAGCTCCCAGCTCGTGTGTGGGTGAATGGTCAACAAGGAAGATGCGAATTAGATGTGCGTGAGTGTTAAGCACAGGCATGGAGAGGAGAATGTGTCCGCGGGAGTGAAACCAGGTAAATCCTTTGCGTGGAGGTGAACAGACAATTGTGAGGCCTGCGTAGTGGAGAGTGCGTGAAGGTTTTTCCTGCCATAGTGAAGTCAAACATGGATGGAGTGTGCATGGATGCAAGGATTGACAGTCCTGTCACCCCACTCCCAAAACAATTAACTGCCTCAACCACCAGCAGCCATTCTTCAATGGAGGTGGTTGGGTAAACAAAGAAAGGTGACACATGGAT
>LPNX011137840.1:558392-597861 GCA_001517045.1 Pseudotsuga menziesii
GGGTCATGTACATATATCTTAAGCAAAGAAACATGAAACACATTATGAGCTCTAGTGCTAGTAGGCAATGCAAGTCTATATGCAACTGGCCCTATTCTTTCAATCACTTCAAATGACCCACAGTAACTCGGTGACAACTTGGCACAACTTCCAAGCTTCAAGGAACTCTTCCTTGCCCTCACTCTGAGGTAAACATGATCCCCAACACTGAACTCCCTGTTCACCCTATGCTTATCTGCATAGCTTTTTTGTCTATCCTGTGCTGCTTTCAGCTTCTGCCTGATCTTCACAACCTCTTGCTCCATTTCCTTGAGCAATTCCAGTCCAAGCACAACTCTGTTCACTGGATTATCCCAAGTCACTGGTGTCCTACACCTCCTTCCATACAAAGCTTCATACGACTCATCCCCAAGGATGCTTGATATACATTGTTATAAGCAAACTCTACCAAGTGCAACTAATCTTCCCACTTGGTTGGTTTGTCCATTACGTACATGCGAAGCATGTCTTCAAGCACCTGATTAACTCTTTCTGTCTACCCATCTGTCTGAGGATGGTATGCAGTGCTAAAGTTTAGCTTTGTACCCAAATCTGCAAACAACCCCTTCCAAAAGTTGGAAGTGAACTTGACATCTCTGTCAGAGACTATTGCCTTAGGCAATCCATGCAAGTTGAATATCTCCTTCATGAAGATCCTTGCAATGTTTCCAGTCTCATACGTAGACTTAACCAGTATAAAATGTGCTGCCTTAGTCAACTTGTCTACCACAACCATGATAGAATCATGCTGTCTCTATGTCGTTGGAAATCCTGTAATAAAATCCATGGAAATAACTTCCGATTTCTATTCCGGAACTGGCAAAGGTTGCAACAAACCTGCTGGATGTTGATGCTCAACCTTTACCTGTTGACATTCATACACCTTGAAATGTACTCGACCATATCCTTTTTCATTTCTGTCCAAAAGTACTGCTTTCTAGCTTTAGCAATCATCTTCTGATATCTTGGGTGACCAGAATACGGAGCTTGATGGATCTCATCCATGACAACTCTCCTCAAATCTACTACATCTGGAATATAAATTCTACCTTTATAAGTGAGAATCCCATCTTCTTCCAATTTATATCCCTCATACCTCTTCTCAAGACTTTGCTGCTGCAATTTGTCTTTTACCTGCTCATACAATTCATTTCCAACAACATGATCAACAATCTACTACCTCAAATCTGATTGGCAAATACTGAGAGATGCCACATGCATTTCCTGCACCTTCCTGCTGAGTGCATCAGCTACCTTATTCTCTTTTCCCTTTATGTGCTTGATTTCAAAATCAAATTCACATAAAAACTCCAGCCATCTTGCTTGCCTAGCATTCAAAGTAGGCTGATCAAACAAATACTTCAGACCACAATGGTCTGTCCTGAGCTCAAATCTCCTACCCATCAAGTAATGTCTCCACATCTTGAGAGCATGTACTATGGCTGCAAGTTCTAGATCATGAGTGGCATAGTTCATCTCATGTTCCTTCAACTTTCTTGACTCATAACATATCACGTGGTTGTCTTGCATAAGGATTCCTCCAAGCCCTTGTCCACATGCATCAGTACATACCACAAAATCTTTCTCTGGATTTGCAACCTTCAATACTGGTGCACTGGTGAGAAGATTCTTCAACCTCTGGAAACTTTCTTCACACCTCGATGTCCATTCGAACTTCATCCCCTTCTTTTGCAAAGAAGTGATAGCATGTGCAACTTTGGAAAATCCCTCAATGAATCTCCTGTAGTATCCTCCAAGTCCCACGAAAGATCTTACATTGGTCACATTTCTTGGAGTAGGCCAATTCATAATGGCTTCAATCTTTTCAGGGTCCACATATATACCCTCCTCTGAGATAATGTGACCCAAGTACTGAATTCTGTCTCTATAGAAGTCACACTTGCTTAGTTTCACATACAACTGATGCTCCCTGAGCAAATTCAATGTCAATCTCAAATTCTCTTCATGCTTTTTCTCATCCTTGGAATAAACAAGAATGTCATCAAGGAAAACAAGAACAAAATTGTCCAAATACTTGCTGAAGACACTATTCATAAGGCACATAAATGTAGCTGGTGCATTGGTGAGACCAAATGGTACCACTACAAACTCATAATGCCCATACCTTGTACTGAAGGCTGTGTTATGAATGTCTTCATCCTTGATTCTCACATGATGGTAACCAAACCTCAAGTCAATCTTGCAAAATACCTTTGCTCCCCTCATTTGGTCAAAGAGGTCATCAATCCTAGGCAAAGGATATTTATTCTTCACGGTAACCTTGTTCAATTGTCTATAATCGATACATAACCTGAGTGTACCATCTTTCTTCTTTACAAACAGAACTGGTGCTCCCCAAGGAGACACACTTGGCCGAATATACTTCTTTTCCAACAACTCTTGCAGTTGCATCTTCAATTCTAGCATATCCGGTGTACTAATCTTGTAGGGTGCCTTGGACACTGGTGCTGCTCCTAGCACAAGTTCAATAGTGAAATCAATGTCCCTCTTTGGAGGAAGCCCTGGAATCTCATCAGGAAACACATCCCTGAATTCCTGTAACACCTGATAGTCCTCCAACTTCGAATTTTCATCTCTTGATGTCTCCAAGATATGAGCTGCATACAACTGGCAACCCTTCCTACAAAACTTCTTTAATTGCATTACTGAAACCGGCCGTACTGAAATCACCTTTGGAATGCCTTTCACAACTACTAGGTTTCCTTCTTCGTCCATGCATTCAAAAGTCTTATTGTAGCAGTCAAGCTTCACCCTGTGAGCTTCTAACCAATCCATTCCAATGAGAACATCATAGGAACCAAGCGGCAGAACATTCAGAGCTACACATGTGGCCAATCCATCCATGACCAATGGACATTTCTCAACCACTTCACTAACCTTTCTCTTAGTTCCAGTGGCTAGCTGAACTAACCAAGACTTCCTATGCTTTACTTTCTTAAAAGCACAAATCTCCACTACTCTAGGAGTAATGTAACTGTGTGTAGAACCATGGTCAATCAAAACAGAAACAGATTGCTCAACAATCTTACCTGCTACTTCAACTACAGTTGACTGGTGATCTGCATGACGGTCCTCCAATGCTGCGTAGATCCTAGGAACTGCCCTTGCTACTTGACCCACTGTTTCTGCTTCTTGAACATTATAAGTTGGCCTTGCACTCTCATTCTTGAGTGGACAATTCCTGCGCATGTGGGGTCCTCCACATTTCCAACATTGGAGTGATCCTCTATTCTGTTGTGGATCCTTAGGCTTTTCTCCTGCCACTCCAACTGGCTTACTCGTAGCTTGAGATGGCTGCTTCTACTGATTCCTGAAATTAGAAGGTTTGAAACCTTTCTTCCTTTGGTCGAACTTCTCATTCTTGTCTCTCCATGCCTTATGGTAATCTGGCTTACCTTTGCTTTGCTCATAGCAATACTTAGCTTTTCTTATTGCTTCTTCAAGAGTTTTAGGTTCATAAAACTCAATTCTATCTTTGTAAGACTGAGGTAATCCACTCAGAAAACGCTGGACCTTCACCTTTTCATCTTTGATGTATTGGACATACCTCAACAGCTCCAAAAAATTATTTGCATACTATTCCATGGTCTACTGTCCCAACCTCAACTCATGGAACTCCTTAATCTTGTCATCATAATACCTGTCAGATAGGTATTTCTGCTTGAAATAATTCTTGAACTGTTTCCACTTCAGTTTCCTTTCACTGATCCTCTTTACCTGCTTGAAGTGTTCCCACCAAATGGATGCTCTTCCATTCAGATTGAATATGGCAACTCTTGCCTTCATGTTTCATGAATAGTCATGCACTTGAAAGTACTTCTTTATCCCAAGAAGCCAAGCCTCAGCCTCTTGTCCAGTCTTTACCTCACCGTCGAATGTAGGAGGTTTTTCCTTTTTAAATTCATCCCGAGAGCGATCCCTATGGTGTTTCTTTCTTTTCCTTTTATGCGAAGAAGAGCTTGAATCCCCACTGGATTCTTTCGAATCAGATGATCCACTAGAAGTCCTTCTCCTTCTCCTAGTACTACTCTTACTGCCTTCTGGTCTTGCTGTACCTCGTCCATAGTCTATCTTTCTCTGCAAGTCTGTCAAACTCTGCAACATAGCAGCATTCAATTGATGCTGCTCTTCCTGGGATTTGATCAGACTTCTCATGGTAGCTGCAACATCTGACGGTGTCCCCTGGAATCACCTTCCATTGGACTCAATGTCATTGTTTCTATTGCGGACATTTTCTCCCATGGCATCTTCTGCTCGCTCATAAGAATCCCGAGCATCATACCCATCATGGGTTCTCATACTGACCACCACTTACTTGTCAAACTGCACTACCTGGAATACTTCCCTTGAAAGTGACTATGATTCTGCAAACGTGTTAATAACACAAATGTTAGATGCATAGCATTGATATAAACCAACATTACTTACCTTCTCCTGGAATAATCATAAAATAACAAGTTTTCCCAACACAAGATTTCTTCATCAAAGAATGTCTATCTGAGGGGGACGATGGGGGTCAAGGGGGCTTGCGCCCTCGTTTTTTTTTTTTTGTAAATCATTGGTTTTCGCGCAATCTGGTGCATAAGATCGCTGCCACTTTATCACTATTCAACCCTGAAATTTCACTGAAAAACTGCTGAAAATACCACTGAAAAACAGCTGAATTTTCCCTTATTCAATCGGGTTTCTTTCCCCAATTATTCTTCCATAGAATCAACTCCTCTTCCCCTATCTCTTCCGCAGAATCGGCTCCTGGAACTGCTAATTCTTCCACAACGGCGGCTCTGGGAACCGCTAATTCTTCCGCAACGACGCCTTTGGGAACCGCTAATTCTTCCGCAATGATGACTCACGAAACGCTTTCTCTTCTGAGCGGTGTCGGCAGTCTTTCTGATCGAAAGAATTAAGGATTTTGCTTCCACAACAGCGGCTCGCGAAACACTTTCCCTTCCGATTGGCCGCTCCTTCCTTAAAGAAATTTTTAGCTTTGGGCGTCGGCGGTCTTTTGGATCGGAAGCATTAATGCTTTCACTTCTGCAACAGCGGCTCGTGAAAATGATTTCTCTTTCGAGCGACGTCGACAGTCTTTCTGATCGGAAGACTTAAGGCTTTCGCTTCCGCAACGACGGCTCGCAAAACACTTTCCCTTCCGATTGGCCGCTCCTTCCTTAAAGAAATTTTTAGCTTCGGGCGTCGGCAGTCTTTTTCATCGGCTGGCTAATGACATTGGCTTCCGCAACGGCGGAATGCCAAACTACTATTTCTTCCGACATTTCCTTCCAACGGCTTCTCCGTCGGGCAGGCTTCCACCTAAATCCTCCGCAACGGCGGAAGTCTTTCCGCCTAACTCTTCCGCAACGGCGGAAGTTAACTCCGTTAATTGTTCCGATGCGGAACACTTAGTCAAATTTTCATGGCTTTCTCCAAACTGTTCCGGCGTCGGTGGTCTTCATCATCAGAATCCTTAAGGCTTTTGGCTTCCGCAACGGCGGAAGTCCCTTCCGCTAATTCTTCCGCAACGGCGGAACACTTGGGCAAGTTTTTTTTGTGGTTCTCTTCGACTGTTCCGTCGGCATGCTTCTTCCTAGCTCTTCCGCTACGGTGGAAGTCAATTCCGCTAATCCTTCCGCCATAGCGGAAGTCTTTTCCACTTAATGCTCTGATGAACCATTGTTCAAACACTTAGAAATTTTTTGGAATTTCTCCATTCATCCACTGTCATCAAATTTCCTGATTGCTGCTGTTCTGCTGAACATAGAAGGTAATTCTACCCTCTGTCACTGCATCCTTCATGGCCCATAGAGGTCCATTGTTGCAACCTGAAGCTCTGATACCATACTATCACGTCCCCGTGCCTCCGATCGGCGAAGAGGACGCGACTACAAGCTACAACACACGGGCTAAGAGCCCCATGAACATGTACATTCATAAAACTGTTGAAACAGAATGCTGAAAGGAGTGCATTGAAGTAAAAATGCATAATTGCCATTGTTTATCATACACAACTACAATTATTTATCATGCACAGCGGAATCAACATGCATTCACATAAGCATTCATTTAACATGTTCATCATTTACATTAACAGTAAATATAGTTGCAGAAGTAGAAATGGACAAGAGCACTTATCTTATGAATAACTTGATCCGCAACCAGCTACGTCGCTGCAACGTTCCACCCAACCATAGTCCAGCGTGATCCTTAATCTCTCAGCAGCGCTGCCACCCCCGAGCTGGGCATGATTCTCCAAGGAATAAGGGAACTAGCAGGCTTACACATAGCCAAGGGTATACAAAACACAACCAAGCCAACACAGTTGGGTTTATTAGGCCATCAAGGAGTTGGGAAAGGCTAAATGCTAAGCTGGTGAGTTCATTATAGAGCCAAGAACACCTACACCAGAACTAGCCTGACTTCTAAGACACCCACACACACCCAACATAAGGAATCAGTCCCTTCTCTGCTACACAGTCCCTCAGGCCCTGCATTCCCTTCCAGTGCTATTCAGGGGTTGTGGAGAAGAAAGCCAGCCCTCTAGCTACGTCTGTGTGGTTTCCCAGCCACTAGGTTTGTCAAGCAAAACTAAGCCCCCATCCCAGCTCCCTACACAGTCTGAAGACCAACCATTGCACTCAGGAAATCAATCAGCTGTTGCAGCTCAACAGGGAAAACGAATCCCCTGGGAATTATACAGTCCCAAACGTATCAGTGAGTATAGCTCACAGCAAGGGAAAAACCATAGCCCATCCTAGGAAACCAAGCCATCGGGAAGACATACATAGACGTGCGTGAGTGTTAGGCGGAAATACTTTCAACGCCTAACACTCATTTGGATCTACGCTGGTGGAAGTATTTCCGCCTAACTCTTCTGCAACGACGGAAGTTAACTCCGTTAATTGTTCCGATGCGGAATACTTAGTCAAATTTTCGTGGCTTTCTCCAAACTGTTCCGATGTCGGCGGTCTTCATCATCGGAAGCCTTAAGGCTTTTGGCTTCTGCAACGCCGGAAGTCCCTTTCGCTAATTCTTCCGCAACGACGGAACACTTGGGCAAAATTTTTCTGCGGTTCTCTTCGACTGTTCCATCAGCATGCTTCTGCCTAGCTCTTCCGCTACGGCGGAAGTCAATTCCGCTAATCCTTCCACCACAGCAGAAGTCTTTTCCACTTAATGCTCCAATGAACCATTGTTCAAACACTTAGAAAAATTTCAGAATTTCTCCATTCATCCACTGTCATCAAATTTCCTGATTGCTGCTGTTCTGCTGAACATAGAAGGTAATTCTACCCTCTGTCACTACATCCTTCATGGCCCATAGAGGTCCATTGTTGCAACCTGAAGCTCTGATACCATACTGTCACGTCCCCGTGCCTCCGACTGGCGAAGAGGACGCGACTACAAGCTACAACACACGGGCTAAGAGCCCCATGAACATTTGCATTCATAAAACTGCTGAAATAGAATGCTGAAAGGAGTGCATTGAAGTAAAAATGCACAATTGCCATTGTTTATCATACACAGCTACAATTATTTATCATGCACATCGGAATCAACATGCATTCACATAAGAATTCATTTAACATGTTCATCATTTACATTAACAGTAAATATAGTTGCGAAAGTAGAAATGGACAAGAGCACTTATCTTATGAATAACTTGATCCGCAACCAGCTACGTCGCTACAACGTTCCACCAACCATAGGCTAGCGTGCTCCTTAATCTTTTAGCAGCGCTGCCACCCTCGAGCTGGGCATGATTCTCCAAGGAATAAGGGAACTAGCAGGCTTACACATAGCCAAGGGTATACAAAACATAGCCAAGCCAACACAGTTGGGTTTATCAGGCCATCAAGGAGTTGGGAAAGGCTAAATGCTAAGCTGGTGAGCTCATTACAGAGCCAAGAACACCTACACCAGAACTAGCCTCACTTCTAAGACACCCACACACACCCAACATAAGGAATCAGTCCCTTCTCTGCTACACAGTCCCTCAGGCCCTACATTCCCTTCCAGTGCTATTCAGGGGTTGTGGAGAAGAAAGCCAGCCCTCTAGCTCTGTCTGTGTGGTTTCCCAGCCACTAGGTTTGTCAAGCAAAACTAAGCCCCCATCCTAGCTCCCTACATAGTTCGAAGACCAACCATTGCACTCAGGAAATCAATCAGTTGTTGCAGCTCAACAGGGAAAACGACTCCCCTGGGAATTATACAGTCCCAAATGTATCAGTGAGTGTAGCTCACAGCAAGGGAAAAACCACAGGCCATCCTGGGCAACCAAGCCATAGGGAAGACATACATAGACCACGCTGAGGAAGAGAAAAACACAGACTTCCCAATCCTGTGCGTGAAATGAACAGAACGACCATACTCGTCTGAGAGACAACCGAAAACGTGAATGGCCCTCACAGTAGTTCGTGGATGGAAGAGCATGACTCTCAGCTCGCTGCATCAATCGAAAAACCAGGAAATTCTTGTGCGTGAGGATAATGAACAGACATTGGTTCACGCGCGAAGATGAACATCTCCCAGCTCGTGTGTGGGTGAATGGTCAACAAGGAAGATGCGAATTAGACATGCATGAGTGTTCAACACAGGTGTGGAGAGGAGAATGTGTCCGCGGGAGTGAAACCAGGTAAATCCTGTGCGTGGAGGTGAACAGACAATCATGAGGCCTACGTAGTGGAGAGTGCATGAAGGTTTTTCCTGCCATAGTGAAGTCAAAAGTGGATGGAGTGTGCGTGGAGGAAAGGACTGACAGTCCTGTCACCCCACTCCCAAAACAATTAACTGCCTCAACCACCAGCAACCATTCTTCAATGGAGGTGGTTGGGTAAATAAAGAAAGGTGACACATGGATTTTTACCCCATTAGCCAAGGTTTGACAAATTCCCCCACATCCTTATCCTTGTGAAAATCATGCCCCTTTCTCATTTTAGTTGCCGTAACCGTAGCTGGTTGTGTTCATTTTAATTATAGATGCATATTTACATGATGACAAACATAATATATGCCGCATGCCCCGATATACCATCAGTGACAAGTTTAAATCCAAAACATAGCATAACCGATCAATGGCGAGGCCTTGGCCTTTATCTCCACACCATGATCATTACAATATATATACATCATATACATCTAATGCAACGGGGTCAAAATCGGGGTGTTACATCAGGTTGGGAAGGGATTTCCCCTAGCTCCAACGAATTCTCACCTTGGGTGACGGGTATCTCCTTGGGGCTTGTGGTTTCAGGGGGTGTGGCTTCCAGAATGATTATAAGCGGAGGAGGTTCTGGGACGTTCAAAGCAGAAGTGCTTGCCTCTTGGACCGAGTTAACTGGAGACGGCTTCTTAGGTTGATGCTGGACTGGATCTTTCGGTGGGACTTTAGGATCTGATTTCTGAGCAGTGCTGGTAGCTCTCTTGTCATTCGTTTTGGAGGGAGCCTTGCCTTTTTTGACCCTCTGCCATCCCTCCCCTTCTACTGCCGGCTGGGCTTTAGGGCAGTTGCATTGAAAGTGTCTGTGTTCATGGCAATGCCGACTCTTAAATGGAAGCTGTTCATAGTCTAGTTTCTGGAAATGTTTCCAAGAGCCTACCGAAAGCTTGACGGCCTCTGGTAGCCCTGCTTCCAGATCCACTTCAACACATATTCGGGCACATGAATACTGGCCTTTGGGCTCGGCCTTTTCAATGAAGCGTCCTAGGGCATTTCCTATTTTTTCTAGAGCTTGAAAGTTCCAACAGTGGATAGGAATATTGGGGAGCCTAACCCAGACTGAAACCTCTTTGGGGACATCAACAGCGGGATCGAAGTCCGACAACCATCTGTTGAGGTACAGACCTTGAGAGCCCATGAAAAAGGGGCTGCTCCAAAAGATAAGATCACGGTCCTCTTTGGAGATGAATTCGAAGACGAAGAATCCTCTACCCACCGGGTAGCAGGTGACACTATGCTTCAGATGGGTTCTCCAGTTACGCGGAATCCAATCGTCTGTGGTTTTTGGTGAGGGCCATAGCCCCATGAATTGGCCAACCAAACCTCTTTCAGCGAGAGCCAGAGCTATTTTGATCGAAGGTTCCTCTGGCAAAGCGATTTCGGGTACTGCATCTGATTTCAAAGTTGCCTATTATTATTAGTATTATATTTGTTATTTTATCTTTAATATGGAAATTTAGATTTTTGTTAATAAACTTTTATTAATTAATATAAAGAATAAAATCATTAAAAGTAGTTAACAATTTTTTTTTTCGAAATTTCTTTATTTATTTTAAACTAAAATTTAGAAATTAATATTTCATTAATTAATATAGAATATAAAAGCACTAAAAATAATCAACAATCGTTTTCCCTTTTTAACACTTCATTAGAAACTAAAATTTGGAAATGTACAAATTATGTTCTTTAATTTTAATTTTCATCCTATGTTATTAGATAGACTCAAGAAGGAAATGTGCAAGGTGAATAGGAATATCTATATTTCTTGTTAACGTGGAAGAACTATGCCCTTAAATTTTAATCTTATGAAACATATGTTATCAATTAGATCCTATGTTATCAATTATACTTGAAACAAGGAAAGGAGCAAGGTAAATAGGAATAAAGTGAAAGCAATATATAGAAAGCGAATATTAATATTTTTGTGTAATGAGGTTTTGTTTTAGAAATGATGACCAATAATGAAACAATTTTCTACGTGAGAAATAAATTAAAATAAATCATTTACAGTGATGGGGTAATTGTATTTGTTTATATTGAAAAATAAATTGAAATAATTATTTATAATAATTGGGTAAGTTTATTTTCTTATCTTGAGATTGGCTTATAATGTACAAATACATAAACAATATTTATATTGGGTACTTTTAGAGAAGGCTCTAGCTATGGAGAAACTTGGAGAAACAACAAGCACACTTGTTCTGGATTGAGTGAATTTGTACTTGCATGAATCAATAATATGCTAAGCCAAATAACTCGAGCATTTCTTAGGCATTCCTCTCCACCAAAAATTCTCCAAGTTATAGCTACTTGAAAAAAATATTAATTAACTCGAATCAAACACAAGGAAATGTGCAACCGGATTGGGATATCTATTTTTCCTATGCGTTTTACAAGTCTAATAGAAACGACATCAATGATAGTTAAAAGTCATGGGTGAATAAACTCAATCACACACACTTAATATTTTCAAACATCAGTACAAGATCATTTATGATCAAAGGTTGGGATGAATGCATACCCCTATTAATAAGGAAGTCTTTAATTACAATAGCAGTAGAAACACAAACATGTACTCATCAAAAAAGGATGATATCCATTTAACAAATAGAATAGGAAACAACCATACTTATATAGTTTGAAAATGTATTTTGTTGAAATTAAAAAAAAAATTCCATATTTATAATTACATGTCCATTATTACATTAGATGGGATACTATATATTGGATAACAAAGAACAAATAATAACAATTTCATTGATATAATTAGTTTTCTTTGTTTATTTTCATTACTAATAATTTATGTAAATTGTTCTAAATTTCATATTTTAATGGTTTACCTTTGCATATTTATATTTTAAGTAATTTATGTAAAAAGAATTTAAATTTCGCTTGGGACAATATTTTGCAAATTTTAAAAACAACCAATTAATGATGATAAAAACTGAAATAACTTCTTACTCGTTATGAAAAGTGAAATAACTTTTTTTTTTTTGTAAATAAAAGCATTATATTACATCAGATGGAAGCCATTACAGAGTAGAGATACAAAGCCGGTCTAACAGTCCTCTAGCAAGGAGAAGCCCCACACAGAGCTGGACACACGCCATAGAGGCCAAAAAACTAGAAACAAACTGATATTTTGGCTAGCAATGGGCATGCAGGCCCGTTCCTTCCAAAACATAGATGAAAAAACCTGAGCCAGGACAGACAGATGCAAAAAATTGGGCTGCAGGAGAAGACCTATTACAGACCAAACAAACATTGGAAAAAACTTAAAAGACTTGGCAGGACAAATTACCGAGCTTCGAAATAGACAGTATACCCAGACAATCACTCCTTCTTCTGAAATGCCGAGGGAAAACATGACATGAATGGATGAGCCAGAGCCGGAGTCGCACTCGGGGGGTCCTAAACCGACAGAGAGGGAGATAAGATCCTCCACTGCTTCTTACCACACTGGCCGCAACTGTCCCTTGGGCGAGCCACCTTGTCATTACCTTTTCCCCCAGCGTAGAAGGAGACACCCAGTCTGGAAGCTATAACATCAACCTTCTGGTGGATGAGGTAACATTCTCCATTATGATGTTTCCACTCCCTCACTGGTTCCTCATCACCTGCCATCTTTGCTTCCTGCTCTATGTAAGAATGGCCAACCAGCTTCATGTTCACCTAGTACTGCATGAGGAGGCGGTCATAAGTCACAGTATGCCTCGCAGTGGAGCCGGGATCCAAGACCCAGTCCAGCACTTCCTGATGGAGATCTTCCCTGGGCATGTTTTTCACGGTATTCCATAGATCCTCGACGTTACCCTCCACTTCTCGACGGATGTTCAGGGGAATGTCGTCCTTGAAAAATTCGGCCTCCTCTTAGGCCTGAAGTTGCACTCTTGTAGCCCTACGGGAAGGTCTTGCAGCACCCTTTTCGGACGAGGAATCACCACGGGCCTTGCCCCTAACCAACTGACTATGCGGGGCCATTTTCAGTAGAAAATAATTATGAGCAAGGGAACGGGGACAAGGGAAAATAGAGAGCCACACCTAGACCAGACCAGAGGGCCACGGAAGAAACCAGAGGATCCGAAAGGCAAGCAGTAGGATTGAACGATGAAAATGGTTCGACCAACAGGACGAGAAATAAGAAGGAAGAAGAAAAATCATTACACCATCTGGATCGTACCAGGACGACGCCATTGATCTGGAGCGGACCACCTCCCTCGTACCTTTCACCATGGCGGAAGCTCTAACTAAAAGGATAGCCCTGTCAATTCGGTCATCCCTCCTCACCCTATCCATCTTTTCATCTATGTTTCCAATGAGAAAAATAATGGCCAAGGACAACCACCTCTGCCATCGTTCAATTGCCTCATTAAGATGCTCCGGCATCGTGGTGTTGGCCTATCATGGCATGATCGCACCGTCTATCACCTATATCCACCGCATCGTTCAGGTGTGTCAACTGCGTACCACCCACGAGATCCTGCACCACCAACTGTCTGCAATTGTAAGCCCATTCGTTAGCATCAAAGGACTCAAGCAGGCCCCATTGATATGCCAACTACTCCTCGACCCCCATGTTCACAAGAAGGTCTGCCACTTTGTTGGCGTCACGTCTTACATGACAGAACAAGACCGCGGGATGGGCATGGATCAGGCCACGTAGCTCATCCAAGCGGCTGCCTAACCTCCAGCTGGTGGACACTTGGTCGCTGACTCGGCCATTCGCTAACCGTCGTGCCATCTGAACCATGATACTGGAGTCGCCCTCAATTATCGTCGGGAAGCTGTTGCTGCGCACCAGATAGTGCAAACCTTGGAGCATCCCTTTGAGTTCAGCAGAGTTGCTGGTGTCTTGGCCCATGGATCCCAAAAAGACAAAAATAACCCTACCTTGTGATTCTCTGTAAAGGCCGCCGAATTTGGCAGCACCAAGGTTCCCCCTGGAGGCCCCATCGAAGTTAAGCTTGAAGACCAAGGGAGGGGGAAGAGACCAAGACTTTGGGCTAGATGGATGAAGGATCCTGTCACGCTTGCGGAGCCCATCCAACTGGGGTTTGTCTTAAGCATATAATAAGTATTGATTTTCTTCAATACCTATGGATTTTCTTCTCCATTTGGATTAATTACTTTTAAAAAATTACCATTAACCCTAAGAAATGCATCCATGATTTTGAATTCAATAAAGTTCTCTAGTTAAGAAAATGACTTTCCTCATATATCAGTAATAAAACGA
Organism: Pseudotsuga menziesii; assembly: GCA_001517045.1. Classification (NCBI taxonomy): domain Eukaryota; kingdom Viridiplantae; phylum Streptophyta; class Pinopsida; order Pinales; family Pinaceae; genus Pseudotsuga; species Pseudotsuga menziesii. Next base: position 572,399 of record LPNX011137840.1, read on the forward strand.
AAGACTTGGAATTATTCTGCAAGAAAGCATATTTGTATGTTTATTTTTATTAGTCATTGCCATAGGCAGGTGACTACATGTTCCACCATTTTGTATTAATTTGTATCTATACAACAAATTTTTTTAATTTGTAATGTTAGATGAATTGATTTATCTAGTTGTAATTATTTAATAAAAGACATTAATAGGTGTCTAACTAGTAATGACCCAAACTGTTTGAAAAAGACAATTTTTTATCATTGACGTGGTTTCAAAAAAAATATAACAAAAATAAAAAATACACTTTAACTTTAAACATATAATGTAACATCCAAATTATTTTTTGATAGTAGATAGCTTGATAGGTGACAGGTTTATGTGTCACAAGTGTTGAAAGGTCTATTGGTACTGGCTCACATATGTTGACATCTTAGGCTACAAACTCCACATCCAACCATAAACTTCTTTATACAACAGGAGGTCTGGAAACTTTTTTATGTGGAAAGGAAGAAACTCTAGGTTTGATTTTGAAGCTTTTGTTACAAGACATTGTGCTTGATCTCTCCCAAAACTTGTTATTGGTTCAAATTGGTTGGAAATGTTATGATGAAAACATAGTTCAACATCACCCATTATCAAGACATTGTGTTGGATATTTTCCAAAAAATCATTCAAGGCATCATTTACATAGTGAAACTTTATTGAAGTTATCCATTACCTTGTTTTCCCTTTTAATTATTTAATGATATTGTTTGATTACAAAATTTTCTTTCTATTTCATTTTTCTTCTCTAAAAAGCTAGATCCTCTTCCATGTGAGTCGAGGGACCGTGTTTGTATGTTTGGTTTCTCTATGGATTCAATTTTAGGAAGGTAAGGGAACCCTCTTGAGACATCACTAAAATTCTTGTTGTTAGATAATTTGTAATAAATATATGTTTTGAGAATGCTTTTATTTGAAGAATTTTAGTGTCTTTTACCAAGTGTTGTCATTAACTTGAACATATGGAATCTACCCGATCCCTACCATTTTAAGGGTTTAAATGATGACCTCTATTATAAATTAGTTTAGGAAATGATTACGAGCATAGTTACAAAATTTAGCCGAATGAGGATGAATAATTTGGGAATTCAGAAATTCGGGTTAGTTTATACCAACACCACTTGAGGCATAGTTGGTTTTGACTTGAGTTTAAAGCAATTTTAGGAAGTCTCTTGTTTCCCATGTTATTTATCTTATGCTTGTACATCAAGTACCTAGTCATAGCCATGCTCTCGATGGGGGAAAGACCCACTTCTATGGAGAGAATAGAATAAGGCGTATTGCTTTTAATTTTGAGGTTATAAGATATAAACCGCTTCTAGATTTGCTCAATCTTCCTCCAATATTATCTAGAAAGGTTGCACCCCCATACTTCATAATCATACAAGATAACACGGATGACAAGAGTTTCAAAGAAGAAGTTCTTTTTATTCCACATGACAAGATTGTCTGATTTAGAGTTATTTTCAAGACCAAAATAAGATTTCTACCATCCATTAATCCTTTTTCTCAATATTATAGTTCTGAGTGACCTTGTGATGAATATCAATTCCATGATACTTGTAAGAAGTAACTTCCTCTTGATTTCCATTATCATAAATGAAATTTGCATAGGTGTCTTTCTTAGATTTTATAATCATGTTTTTGCCTTGTCGGTGTTAACAATCATATCCATGTTAGAGAAAAAATCTTTAAGAATTCTTCATACCCATGTTAAAGAAAAAATCTTTAAGAATTCTTAATTGTACCGACACAACCTGCGTCTTCTAAGCATCATTTGAGCTAATATTTATATAAAATGTGAATTATTATTATTCATATTTTAAAACATTGGGTATCTATAACTAAATAGATTATATATATGAAATATAAAATAATATTGTTCATATTCTAAAACTTTGGATTTATATGAATACTAGGAGGCATCTCTCTATATATTCCATCATTTAATTTTAACCAAAATGGTAGGGATATAAGTGTAACTTGTTTCTTAACTTTATGGATTTTAGATAGATTTAACTCGGAATATTAATATAATATTTATTTAATTTTAAAAAGCTTCCTCTTGCTGCATTTTTTATACATTAAAACATTGCCTACAATATGCATATAGACATCAACTTTAGAACATCATGCAGAGACATCAACTTTACCATTAAAACATTGCCTACAATATGCTTATATACATCAATTTTAGAACATCATGCAGAGACATCAACTTTACCACCAGGCTATTTGCTTGCCCCTTTGCTATTTGCCTATGTTCTTTCCGTGCCATATTTTTTGCATTTGGATTACACTAGCAACGCTCTCCCTTGTGTATTGGAATTGATATGTTCCAAAAGCTACTGAACACAGTATGATACCGCCTGCAGCTGTGGCTATAAATATAAAGGAGGGATAGAATAAAGTGTTTTGACCTCTTGACGCAAGTCTGCATGGGATCTCTGCATCAGTGCTGCATGGAGGCAGTCTGAACTATGGAAATATGGTTGTAAGAGACAGAAGAACCATTCCTTTTACAACAGAAACCAACATATTAGAAGGATTTAACCTGACTCAAATAAAATAAAATAAAATGCAACGAACAACCTTCTTGTACAGGAAATAATAGGAAATATTGTCCAGGAAATAATAGGAAATATGACAAGAAAAGTGTTTCAAATAAGTGAGAAAAAATCACCAGGCATACCCTCCTTTCTCAACTCAACTCCCCATTGCTGCACGATTCTTTTATCACTGCGCCTTATACTGGCATACCCTCCTTTCTCAACTCCCCATTAAGGCACGATTATTTTATCATTGCGCCTTATGCCCTGAAACTGTCCTCAATCAAAGGATGAAACCTAGTAAACACAATTATTCAAACTTATCATATTGACACTACAAGTATTACCTGCCATACTGCTTGCATCTTGGACATACAAGCATAACCAGTTGGATTCCAATAGCTTCCATTACAAGCTTCTTTCACAGCCTACACCAATACCCAAAATGTGACATCATATGCATTTAGGAATTCAGTTTAAATTTCGTTTTTGAATGCTTGAAACATAACAGTGCAATATCACTTCAACCCATTTACAGTATAGAGGACCTAAAAAAAGACATTCGTAAATGAATTTTGACTAAGATGGAGATTGAACAGCTAAGAAAGATCAATTCTTTTACTCTCATTCTCGTAATTAAAAAAACAAAATCATATTTTGTGCAGTTGTCATGATATTTTTGTGTTTCTTGCCTGAAAGAGCCATATCCCTGAGAAAAAAGAAAAGAAAAATGACAAAGTTTGTCAGTTTGTGTTTTTGTTTGACATCTTTTTAAAGCTTATGGTTTGTACTATGTAGGATATTTTTCTCGGAATAAAAGAGTTTAAATCATCTTATTGTGTTTCCTCGAAGATTACTATGAAAATGTGGGTACCTAATAACTATCTGGTTATGTTTGAATACGAACTTTTCTGATTTAAAAAAAATAATATTTTGCATTCAACAATTCATGATTCTAGGACATACAGATCAATATCATTCTTCCATTGGAGATTCATAATGAATGTGCCAGGTGAAAGTAGGTGATATAATTCATCTGATATGAGGCCCATTCCATGGGCAAAAGGCACCTTTGCATTGCTATCAAACCTAATATCTGTGAGATCATTTCCCACCTTGTATCCCTGTAAAATTAATTGTACAAATGTCATGCAAATGCGAATTTGGAGACCAATTCTTCGAAAATGCTTGTTTCAAGTTGTTTGGCAAAGTTTTCAGACCTTTAGATTCATGGGTTTATCCCCTGCTTCATTTCTTGTTTCAAAAAAGGAAGAAACAATGTGATATGCATACATCAAAATAGGACTGTTAACATTAAATCGAACAACTCAAACCCCAATTTACTCCATTTAAATAAAATCCTGTTACTGCCATTTAAAACATGCTCTATTTCATTCCTAAAAATTACGTAGTTGATCCTGACTGAAAGGCAGCACGGTAAGCCTCACTGGGTTGGTCCTGAAGGCCTAACTTGAGTTCAAGTAAGGCATTTCAACGCCTTAACTTACCACCTTTCACAATGTTTTCTTCACTACACAAGAAATTATCAGAGATGGATCGTAAGGTCCTTCTACAGCATATATTTCCTAGTCAAGTCAACTATGGACTTAACCAAGAAAACATTGTAAGTGATAAGTACTACTATCATCACAGCTACCTGACCATTTGCTGACAAGGGATTAAAAAATATGCTAAATGAAATAACAAAAATCAGCATCCTGTGTCATACCATTGACTATTTTTTGTTCCACCATTGGAACAAATATACGGGCATAATAATCCCGTGCTATGTACATCGGACTGGATAGAAACTCAAGATATTCCTCAAACCGCCAGCGATAACAATCCATTTTGTATTGAGGAACACCATAGCGACAGGTTGATGTAATAGCAGTGAAAAATGATTGTGAGTACCATCCATACTCCTCTTCAATCCCAGGCTACTCTGCTCCAAAACTAATGGCACTACAATAGATTGCACAAAGTAGGTCGTAAATGTCTATCCACACCCTGGTGTTAATACTGGAAAATAGTTTCATATAACTACGAAACCATGTTAATGGTGTAGTCGGAAGAATTCAAATCGACTGATATTTTTAGCTTTGATCATTTACATTCCCAAGGATTGTTTGGATAGCTTTCATTGGCAATGTCTATGGCAATTATATGTTCTACACACGTTTCAGTACAAATTTCTACACACGTTTCTGTACAAATTTCAAACTAATGCAAATATTTTATTCAAAGCAGCAGATGACATATACTATCCTAACACAAAAAGCAAAATATTCATTAATATAAGCTTACGGCAGGGACTTGTTAAAATGTCTCACTTCATTATCGCCTTCAAGTGAGTCGCCTGCTATTCTCTACTAAATTTAGAACATTTATAATAGAAAATAAATATGGAGGTGAGATGCAATAAATCAGCGTAGATCCAAATCCTAGGCTCTATCAAAGGCCTAGAGGGATCAAATCTCTTTGTAGATATCCATTGATTTGATTCAAACAAAAAGACACATCTTTTTATTTAAGGTCCACATATAATATTTAATATTATTTATTATTTTGTTATGAACTAACGTTACAACATTTCCCCATACATGGTTTTAAAACCATATGCAAGGCCCTCCTACAACCATGGGTTGTTTAGGAGGCCTTGCACATGGTCTTAAAACCATGTGCAAGGCCTTCCTAAACCATGTACAATAAAACGATGGGTTGTTTAGAAGCTCTTGCACATGGTTTAAAACCATTCACATGGTTTATGGTTTTAAAACCATGTGCAAGGCCAACATTTTTTATTATTTTGTTAAGTAAAAATATTACAACGTCTCCCCCATATTGTGTTTTTTTCCTCACCCATATTTTTTTACCGATAATTAAATTTTTACTTTTTTATTGTTTTGTTAGGTAGGAAGATTACAACATCTCTCCTATATTAGGTATTTTTTCTGGCCGACATTTATTTTGGCCTATAATTAAAAAAAATATTTTTTATTAGTAAAAATAACGTTACGTAATGTTACAACGTTATGTAACGTTATAATGTTACGTAACGTTACAAGATCTCCCCCATACTGGGCTGTAGAGCGCCTCTCGGCGCAATAACTAAATTTTGTTATACCTCTTCTTAAGTATTGCACTCAACTATCAGCTTTAATGTGATTCAGACCAAAAGGCACATTTTTTTATTTAAGGTCCACAAATAATATTTTTATTATTAATATTTAATACTATTTATGGCTGCATATAATATTTTTTATTTTGTTAGGAAAAAACATTAAAACATCTCCCCCATACATAGTTTTAAAACCATGTGCAAGGCCCTCCTAAAATCATGGGTTGTTTAGGAGGCCTTGCACATGGTATTAAAACCATTTGCAACTACATCCTAAACCATGTACAACAAAACCATGGGTTGTTTAGGAGGCCTTGCACATGGCTTAAAAACCATTTGTAAGGCCCTCCTAAACCATGTACAATAAAACCATGGGTTTTTAAGAGGCCTTGCACATGGTTTTAAAACCATGTGCATGACCAACATTTTTTTTGCAGATAATTCAATTTTTTATTTTTATTATTTTTTATTATTTTTTGAAGTAGAAACATTACAACATCTCCCCTATATTGTGTTGTTTTTCTCATGGACATTTTTTTATGGCAAATAATTAAATTTTTTAGAGGCGCTCTACAACCCAGTATGGGGGAGATCTTGTAACGTTACGTAACGTTGTAATGTTACGTAACGTTACATAGATGTCGGCTATAAAAAACAAAACTTTTAATTATCTTCCAAAATAAATGTCGGCCACAAAAACAATCTAATATCGGTGAGATGTTGTAATGTTCCTACCTAACAAAATAATAAAAAATTTAATTATTTGCCATAAAAAAATGTCCGTGAGAAAAACAACACAATATAGGGGAGATGTTGTAATGTTTCTCAGGAAGAGAAACATGTAGATTTGCATGCTTGCTTAGTCATGAAATCGACTGTCATGCCTGTCTCTTCCTAAGGCATTAACTACCTAAACCATTTTCCTGCCAGAAAATTGAATGGTTGAGTACCAAGAACGAACCAGGGTAGACGGGTCAATGAACAGACAACTTTTACACAGATCTACGACTGAGATCGAACATAAAAAAGATCGACGACCCTCAGCGATTTCGCTGATTCAAGTAGCACGTCTTAACAAACTCTTGATGTGCGTGAAACTCCAATGTAATCCAGTTCATCAAGTTTGGATTCCACCGTTGATCTAGTGGGGATATAGATCCAACGACCCACAAAAATTCTGTTGATTCAACTAGCAAGTTGTTTAACATCAGCTAGCGAGTGCGAAATTTCTATCCAAAAGGATTTAATTCGGATTTTACATCTTCTTGGGGGACTTGGGCAATCAAAACAATAAAGGTTTTTAAACAGGGTTTTTGTGAGGATTGAACATGCAATCTCTTGCTTGGCATCTGCTGGACATCTCATAACCCTGTCCCCTGTGGAATTACGCCCCCATCTCTTGCACATTGCAGTTCCATAGCTAGATGTTGTATTTTATTAACTTATACATTTACATGATATATCAAAATATGTACTATGCTTGACTTAGCACTAAAAACATAGGTATAAACCTTGATCTCCTAACCACAATATCAATCAATGGCAAGGCCTTGGCCTTGAGCTCCTCACCATTATTTTCATACAATATTTCCATTATGTACAATTAAACACCATGGGGCCAAAACTGGGGTATTACAAAGAATGGATAGCGCTTTATCACAATCTTGAATTAACTTCAATTTTAAGCATCTCCAAGCTAATGGTCTTGGGTGATTCCAAGCAGGTGATTCAGAAGATGAGCTCTGGGTATGAAAATGGAACCTCTAGATGTAAAAGGATTTACAATACAATATTCCATCTTAATAAACCTTCAAAAGTTTCATATTTCCATGCCCTACGGGAGAACCATGATCTTGCTGACAAATTAGCAAACCAATGGGTAAGGAAAAAGAAAGGAGTAGTGTCTTATGCAAGAAGAGATAACAAGGTTAAATATGTACCTTAACATATCAAATTGCTTATTTCTACGAAACACTAACGGGTTGGAATTAACCTGAAATGTTTGGTTCCCTTTCTCTTGGATGACAAGGATGCATGGGTCTTTGCATGATAGGTGCATCCACCATGTGCTCGGTTTCCTATGCATTAAAGGATCATTTACTACTCTCATCCTCCTAGTCCTTGAAGACGGTGTTTATGCCTACAAAATGGAAGGGTTGTCAGGTAAACAAGAAGAAAGTATCCCAAATTTTCTCATTAAGTCAATGGAGGTAGGAGTTGAGAGAGGATTGCAAGGAGGTATGGTGAACCAGGAATTTTGTGACTTGATTCGATCTTTTCCCCTCTAGACCGTGGGTGAATTATCCTCTCAAATGATAGCGAAGGATGCATCATATGGATGGGAAGAGTGTTATGTAGGCATGGATAATGGAATTGAATACTTCAAAGTCCACTTACACAGAAATTTTGAAGTTGTTGGCAAGGGGCTACAGGAAAACACAGAGGAAACATCTAATGTTAGGTATATTTCGAACCCACTTTCATAATTAGTGTTGTTAGGAAATTACCACCATGTAGCTCTACTTAAAGTTTATGATAAAATATATAATTTGAAAAGTAACTCGTGTTATGTGTTGGTTGCGAATCATCCAAATGTAAGTGGGCTTAACACATGATCGAGCGATGTTAAGAAGGTAGATATTGTTGCCAATGAAACCAATCCACCATTAGCAATCAAACCTAATCAAACGATAATAATCCATGTTATTTTACTACTTTCCATATTTTCAACAATTTTAAAATGATAATGATCGTTTTTACTTTGGTGCTTTCCATATTTAAATTTTTTTTTAATACACATATAATTTTATATAACAAAATCTAGTTATTTATTGCATCTCACCTCCATATTTTCTATTATAAATCTTCTATTTTTTTTAATACATATATAATTGTTGCGCCAAGAGGCGCTCTACAGCCCAGTATGGGGGAGATCTTGTAACGTTACGTAACGTTGTAACGTTACGTAATGTTGTAACATTACGTAACGTTGTAATGTTACGTAACGTTACATAGATGTCGGCTATAAAAAACAAAACTTTTAATTATCTTCCAAAATAAATGTCGGCCATAAAAACAATCTAATATCGGTGAGATGTTGTAATGTTCCTACCTAACAAAATGTATGTAGGAAGAGAAAGGCATGGCAGTCGATTTCATGACTAAGCAAGCATGCAAATCTGCATCTTGAGGGAACCTATATTCTTACTTATGCAGCAAGAAAATCCACGTGAATGTGTGCCTAGTAGATCATCTGGCCTTTACTTAAGGAGGGGAGGTAATTCATTTGGTTCATTCATTCACTCTTGGATCATTTGTTTTTTCTATGAAGACGTACAGTGTGGTGATTCGACTATGGTGCATGCAGACGTATAGTTCCAGAGTGTTTTGTTTGAGTAACATTGGAGTATGAGACCCTATTTTCTTTGTGTTATAGAGTGAAGCTGGTGTGGTTGTGTTTTCTTTGTGGATTGTTGTGTAGTGCATCCTTGTTTTGGTTTGAAGGATTAGGAGTGGAGGAGGACCAAAATTGGCTGATAATCCTAGTAAAGAGAGGAAACTTCACAAACAAACCAAGAGGGGTTGGTAAATCCAACCTGCACACTCGAGAGAACACTAGAGGGAAGGTATGTCATGAAGGACTTTGTAATTAGAGAAAGGAATATTTCCTTGTGTAGGGTGGGGTAGGGGTCGTGGATACCAAGCTTGATATGGTGTAGGTATCCTTAGCTCTAGGGTTGAGCTCACTTGCCCAACAATTCTACCTATCCATTGCCTTAGTAGCCTGATAATCCCAACTGTTAGTTGGTTTGACTGTGTTTGGATGTGTGTTGGTTGTGTGTAATCCTATTGTTCCCTAGTCTGTTGTGGAAATCATTCCCAACTCCAGGGTAGAAGTGTGTTGAGAGATTAATGAACACACTGGCATATGGTTGGGTGGAACGTTGTAGCGACATAGCTAGTTGCGAGATAATTTAATCATCAAGACAAGTATTTCTATTACTCTATTTATGCAATGTATTTACTTATGAATGACTATACCGGTTATGTGGAATGATTATGAATATGATGATTTTCTATGTCCATGTTGAATGCTTGTGGATGACTAAGTAGGGTTTTACTTATGTATGAATGTCCCTGTAATTGCTTGTTTGTGCCTTGTATATTTTATGCTTTTTACTTCTGTATATGCCTTATGTTTTTGTAATGCAATTGTCTAAGTTCATGGAGGCTAGAATCCTGTTACAGAGGTCATAATGCATTTGACTTGGTGTTTCCACCCCTTGGAAGCCGCCTGCGGAAGGAAAAAGGCAGAAACCAGAAAAGGGAATGTTGAACAAGGCAGATTAATTGTGTTTCCGCACCTTGGGATCTGCAGCGGAAGGAAGAATGTGGGAGGAGGGAGAAAGAAGTTTGAATCAAAGCATAATGTGGGATTTCCAACTTCTAGGATCCGCCTACAGAAGGCAGAAGGAGGAAATTAGGAGAAAATATAAGGAAAAAAGTGATTTTCTAACTTTCGGTATCCGCCCACGAAATGCGGAAGGACGAAGGCGGGAACAAGGATAGAGGTTCCGTCATTTCATAGTTTTCTAACTTATGAGTTCTGACGTACGAAAGGAAGAAGGAATAAGGAGGAAGGAGGAACGATGGTTGAAGGACTCCGTCGAGATTTATGTTTTTGATATCCAAGTTCCAATGTGTCAAAGTCAGAAAGTGGAAGTGCAGAAGGAGGAAAATGGAAGTGTGAAAGGCGGAATGCAAAAGAACCGTTAAAAGCTCCTTTGCACACTTGAGTTTCCGATTTCCAAGTTCTAAATCCCAGAAGGAGGAAAGTGGAAACCAGAAGGTAGAAAGGACATCGAATGTTCCTTTTACCATTGAGTTTCTGATTTTTGAGTTTCAAACTGTGGAAGGTAGAAAGAAGAAATGCGGAAGGCCGATGGCGGAAAGGTCGTTGAATGTTCCTTCACACATTGAGTCTTTGATTTTTGAGTTCTGAAGTATGGAAGGTGGAAAGCGGAAGTGCGGAAGGCAGAAGGAGGAAAGTTCATTGAATGTTCCTTTGTACATTGAATTTCCAATTTATGAGTTCCAAAGTGTAGAAGGTGGAAAGCAAAAGTGCGGAAGGCAGGAGGCGGAAAGGCCGTTGAATGTTCCATCGCACATTTGGGTTTCCAATTTTTGAGTTTCGAGGTGCAGAAGGAGGAAAGCGGACGGAAGAAAGAAGAAATCAGAAGAGAGTTTATATGTTCCTGTCGCACATTACGTTTTCGATTTTCAACTTTCGGGGTCATAAGGGTGGAACTCAGAGTGCGGAATGTCGATTGCGGAGAGACATCTCCAGCACAAAAATGTTCATTCTGGTCACATAAGGGATCTGTCAAGGGTGGAACAACTATTACAGTAATGTACAGGGATTCGTAATCCCAATAATCAAGATGGAAGATTGATTTAATTTACATGCCCAATGTTTGAAAGGAGGACACGTGTTCTTGGATCAATTTTTTTTAATAATCCGCATTATGGGGTATGGGGACGTTACATTATGGTATCAGAACAAGGTTGCAGTACAAGGGCCTAAATGGTCCAAGTTGAATAGTTAAAATGGAAAAGAACACCCAAGTTGTGGTTTAACAGAGCCATTGGTTGGAGCATTGGTATAAATGTGCCAAGGTAATTAGTGGCAGAAAGAAAATTATAGTGTGGAAGAGTGCTATTTAGCAGAATTGCTAAACTTAGCCAACCCAACGAAATGCACCTTGACTATAGATCTGGATTCTACTATGATCTTGACTATTCATGCCTACAATAAGCAGTTGGTAAGTAATTTTTGAATTTCTAATATCGTCTAACAAATGATGTTGTTAACACATTTTTTAGAGTCATACTACAAATTCAAAAGTTGGTCTTGTTCTAACCAAGAAGGTCAAAGAAGATTAGCACAAGAAGATTACAAAATAGATGATGCACGGGATCCATGTGGACATGCGGAATATTCTATGGGGGAAAATCCAAGATATCAACAAGAGAACAAAAACCCACTCCAATGCTAGAGATGTGGAGGACCCCATTTGCGCAGGAGTTGTCAACATGGGGAAGGGTATGTTAGGTCCTCTTACAATATCTAAGAAAATGAAACTGAAGCCGATGGGAATAAGGAATTAGAGAGTTCCCCAGATGTTGTAGCTACCATAAGAATCCTGAGGGTAGAGTTATAGAGAGGAAAATAAAAGGATGATAAAGTCTCTGGAAAATAAAAACTGGTTGACTACAGTCATGCTATAGTGTTTGGTAGATCTCCAAAGGCAGGTAAACTATGGGCATCAGTTAACAGAGATAGAAGGGAGTAGGAGAAATTCCCACAAGAAGAATGTGATGCTTAACCCAAGGAATAAAGGTTTTAAACCTTATCACCTCTTGAATCAGCAAAAGAAGCCATCACAAGCTATGATTGAGCTAGCCATAATGATGGGGAAAATCCAAGGAAACCACTCAAATGTTGGGGATGCGGAGGACCCTATCTATGTAGAAATTTTCAACGTGAGAATGGGAATTGAGGTCAAGTCCCCAGCACCCAAGAAAATGAAACGGTGGGTCAGGAAGTAGGGACCATTCCTAAAGCATGTGCATTGTTAGAGGACCACCAGGCAGGTCATAACCCAATTGTGGTGGATGTTTAGGGTGAGATTGGTAAGAAGATTGTTTCTGTTTTGATTGACCTAAGATCCACGTACAGTTATATCACCCCTAGACTTGTCGAGATGTGCAATTGAATAAGTCAAATCATAGAATATCATGTTTAGTCCAACTAGCCATTGGAACCAAGAAGAAAGTTAGTAAGGTGGTAAAGAGATGTCCATTGGTCATGGATGGGTTAGTTGGTTATGTAGATATAAATCTTCTTCCACTTAGTTCCTATGATGTTCTCATTGGAATGGATTCGTTGGAAGCACATAGAGTAAAGATTGATTGTTACAACAAGACCTTTGAGTGCTTATATGAAGAACGTAAACTAAATGTGGTGAAAGGAATTCCAAAAGTGATATATGAAAGGAATTCTTCGACAATGCAGCTAAAGAAGTTATGTGGGAAAGGTTGCAGAGTGTTTGCAGCTCATGTTTTGGAGGTAGCAGAGGATGATACTCCTAAGTTGGAGGGATTTCATATGTTGCAGGAATTTAGGAATGTTTTTCCTGATATATTTCCAGGGATTCCTCCAAAGAGGGACATTAATTTTACCATTGAACGTGTGCCTAGAGAAGCACCAGTGTCCCAGATACCCTATAGGATGAGCATACCATAAATTCTAGAGCTAAAGATGCACATGCAAGAGTTGTTGGAGAATAAGTACATTAGACCAAGTGTGTCTCCTTGGGGAGCACCATTCCTATTTATGAAAAATAAAGATGGTACATTCTAGTTGTGTATTTGTTATAGACAGCTGAACAAAGTCACTGAGAAGAGCAAATATCATTTTCCTAGAATTGATGACCTCTTTGGTCAAATGAGAGGAGGAAAGGTATTTTCCAAGATTGACTTAAGGTCTGGTTACCATCAGGTAAGAATCAAGCATGAATATGTTCATAATACAACCTTCAGAGCAACGTATGGACCTTATGATTTTGTAGTGGTGCCATTTGGTTTCACAAATGCCCCAACTACATTTATGTGCCTTAGGAGTAATGTTTTCAACAGGTACTTGGACAAGTTTGTTCTTGTTATCCTTGATGACATTCTTATTTATTCAAAGAATGAGGAAGAACATGTAGAACAATTGAGGCTGATTTTGAAATTGCTCAAGAAGCATAAGATGTATGCAAAGTTGAGCAACTGTGACTTCTATAAAGATAAGATTCATTGTTTGGGTCACATTATCTCATATTAGGGTATAACTGTATACCTTGAGAAGATTGAGGCCATTATGAATTGGCTTAATCCAAGAAAGATGAAATATGTAAGATATTTTGTGAGACTTGTAGGAAGTACATTGAAGGATATTCTACAAGTAAAGTGGAGTCTATGTATGGGATAAGGAGGTCTGCATGTGAACTTGTAGTTCCATGAGGAAATGGTCCTTGTGTGTATGAGTATACATATAAGAACTTCTTGGATATTGCAGGAAGAATGACCTGAGTAGAGCAATATGGTTGTACCCAATGAAACCATGACAGAAAGCTACCATGTCCTATGAGAAGGATCTCATGACTGAAATCCAACCTCTCAACATAATAGATTTTAAATTTAAGATTTTAAATTTTTCCGTTGATTGCTAATTAACTGTTTGGCTGATCTAATTTTTTTTCAAGATGACATGTTGTATGTGAATTTACAGGTTTTGGGTAGTATGTGTAAGCAGGGGACAAGTGCTCCCACTTGCAAAAGCCAAACAATATGAGGATGGCCTCATGATTGCAAAAAAATGATTTTTTGTAGGAAGCAAAAGTGTGAATCCAGATTTTGATTTGACTAACAATGTTATTGATCATTTGATATTGAGAAATTTATTTTTGCATGAGATAGATTTGAAAATATATGATTGAAAATTTTATGATGAAATTGCATGCTTGTATGCAACACAAGTGAAATGCTGGAAGTATGTCCTTGGAGTACATAACTTCTCGAGAGGATGTGTTTGGGATAGATGACTCCTCTGAAAGGATGTACTTTGGTACATAGATTCACCCCCCATCCAGCTATGCACCGGTATGCATCACTGGGGATGCCTAAGGTGTAAGACATTTGGTTAGACTTCTTTCCACACAGATTCACGTTGTAAGGGTACTGTCATGAGAGTGGGGGATCCATGAAGAGAATAACCCCTAGGTATTATGGTGTCCGAAAAGGAAGCGCATGAGCATTGGTAAGAACTTGGTGGAGGTGCTAATCCCTTTAGCAAAGTTTCCATTAAGCACCAAGAGAGGTTTTAGGCTCTGAAGCAGGGCTACCAGATCTCGATTGAGAGATGCTATACAGATAAGTATTTGGTTTACTTAGAAAACTTGCGTTGTTGTTGATTTTCTGTGAATACACATGATCATATGATGTAGCCATGGTTTCAAAAATATTGTTATAGATTGCATCCTATAGGAATGAGTCTGACATGTGAATTAATTCGTTGTGGTGTCCAAAAAGCAAGAACCTGAGCTTGGTGAGAACCTAGATGAAGTGTTAGGCTCTAAAGAATAGCTACCAGATCTCGGTTGAGAAATATTTTTAGGTGATCTTAGGCTTGCAGAAACTTGGCTACCTTTCGATGCACACCCTTGCATGGGGTGGGGGAAGGTTTTGTGGGTGCCATGGTTCAAGAAATCCAAGTTAAATACATGTGGAGCCAAAAGAAGATACTTATGCAGATCAATATTTGAATTACTTGTTGATTTTATGCCAATATATATGTGCATATGATTCATCCATAATTTTTGAAAAACAAAAATCTTGTGAATCTGATATGAGAATTGACTCATTGCTTGGGGCTTGAGCATAGGTATTGTTGGTTTCCAAGTACATTAGAGATGTTCCAAGATGAGGATAAGGATTCTCTAAGACTGGAAAGAGGCTGGTGGTAATGACTAATGCATGCAATCAAGGGCCTGGAAGAGTTCTAGATCGAACCAATGGACAAGTGAAGGGGAAGTAGAAGCACCATAATCTTGATCAGGCTACTAGGAGCTGGAGGATTCTGTGCAATTGGTAGATCCATTTTTGTTCAATTTTGTGGAGCACTAAGGGCGGTGCCGGTGTAGAATTTTTTTTAAAGTCTTAAAGCACCGAAGATAGTTCTGTTGAAGGGGGATGGATTGTAGTACCTTGGTTTTGACCCCATGGTATTTAATTGTACATATTGTATGAAAATAATGGTGAGGAGCTCAAGGCCAAGGCCCTACCATTTATTAATGTTGTCGATAGGAGATCAAGGTTGATACCTATGGTTTTAGTGCTAAGTCAAGAAAAAAATATAGTTTGATATATCATGTAAATGTACAAATTAATAAAATACCACATCTAGCTATGGAACTGCAACGTGAAAAAGAAGGAGGCGTGATTCCACAAGGGATAGAGTGGGGAGATGTCCAGCAAATGTCGTGAGAGATTGCATGTTCAATCGCAAGAGTCACCCAGGAGGACATGAAATTGGAATTAAATCCTTTTGGATAGAAATTTTGTGCCCACTAGTTGATGTTAGACAACTTGCCAATTGAATCAGCGGGATTTTTGTGGTTCATTGGATCTGTGTCCACAACAGATCAACAGTGGACTCCAAACTTGATGAAGCGTAATACATTTGAATTTTGTGCAAATCAAGAGTTTGTTAATAAATGCTAGTTGAATCAGCGAAATTGTCAAGGGTCATCGATTTTTTTGATGTTTGATCTCAGCCATAGATTTGTGTCAAAGTTTCTTGATCTTTGACTTGTCTACCCTGGTTAGTTCCTGGTACTCAACCATTCAATTTTCTTGCAAGAGAATGGTGGAGGTAGTTAATGCCTTGGGCAGAGCAAGGCATGGCAATCATTTTCATGACTGAGCAAGCCGACAAGTCTTCAACTTGGGGGAACCTATATTCTTGCTTCTGCAGCAAAAAAACACACATGAATGCATTCCTAGTAGATCATCTAGCCTTTGCCTAAGGGGGGGAGGTAATTCATTCGGGTAATTGATTGATTGATTGATTGATTCATTCCAAGATCGCTCATTTTTTCTCTAGAGACGCGCAATGTGGTGATTCGACTATCTTGCATGCAGAAGTATAGTTGTGTAGTGTTTTGTCTAAGTGACATTGGAGTATGATACCCTGTTTTCTTTGTGTTATGGAGTGAATCCGGTGTGGATGTGTTTTCTTTGTGGATTTATGTGTAGTGCATCTTTGTATTGGTTTGAAGGATTTGGAGTGGAGGAGGGCCAGAATTGGCTGATAATCCTAGTAAAGAGAGGAACCTCACAAACATATCAAGAGGGGTTGGTAAATATGACCTGCACACCTGAGAGAACACTAGAGGGAAGGTATGGCCTCAAGGGATGTGTAAGCAGAGAAATGAATAATTCCATGTGTAGGGTGGGGTAGGAGTCATGGAGACCAAGCCAGGTATGGTGTAGGTATCCTTATCTCTAGGGTTGAGCTAACTAGCCCATCAAATTTACCCTCCATTTCCTAAGCATCCTGATAAGCCCAACTGCTAGTTGGTTTGACTGTGTTTGGATGTGTGTAAGCCTGTTGTCCCCTACTCCCTTGTGGAAATCATGCCTGACTTGGGGGTGGAAATGTGTTGAGATATTAATGAACACATTGGCCCATGTTTGGGTTGAAAGTTACAACGACATAGCTAGTTTTCAGACAATTGAATCATCAAGATAAGTATTTATGTTACTATGTCTATGCAATACATTTGCTTATGAATGATTGTACTAGTTATGTGGAATGCTTACGTATATGAAGATTTGTTATGTTCATGTTGAATGCTTGTGGATGACTAAGTAGGGGTTTACTTGAGTATGAATGTCCATGTAATTACTTGATTATTCCTTGTATTTTTTATGCATTTTAATTCTGTATATTTCTTGTGTTTTTGTAATGCAATTGTCTAAGTTCATGGAGGCGAGAAGCCTGTTACAGAGGTCATAATGCATCTGAATTAGTGTTTCATCCCCTTGGAATCCTCCTTCGGAAGGAAAAAGGTGGAAACCAGAAAATAGAAAGTTAAACAAGGCAGGTTAATTATGTTTACGCACCCTAGGATCCGAAGCAAAAGGAGGAACGCGAGAGGAGGGAGAAAGAAGCTTGAATCAAAGCAAAATATGGTATTTTTGACTTTTGGGATCTTCTTGTGGAAGGCAGAAGGAGGAAGGAGGAAGGAAGAATGATAGTTGAAGGACTCCGTTTAGAGTTATGTTTCCAATTTCTGAGTTCTGAAGTGCAGAAGGTGAGAAACGAAATCATAGAAGGAGGAAGGCAGAAGAACCGTTAAAAGTTCCTCTGCACACTTGAGTTTTTTATTTCTGAGTTCTGAAGTGCGGAAGGCGGAAGGTGAAAAGGCCGTTGAATTTTCCTTCACCCATTAAGTTTCTGATTTCTGAGTTCCGAAGTGCGGAAGGCGGAAGGCAGAAAGGTCGTTGAATGTTCCTTCACACATTGAGTGTCCAATTTTTGAGTTTCGAAGTGCGGAAGGTGGAAGGAAGAAAGGTCGTTGAATGTTCCTTTGTACACTAAGTCTCCGATTTCTGAGTTTCAAAGTGCGGACGGAAGAAAGAGGAAGTGTAGAAGGAGGAAGGAAGAAAGGTGGTTGAATGTTCTGTCGCACATTTGGGTTTCCGATTTCAAAGTTCCGAGTTGTGGAAGGTAGACAGTGGAAGGAGAAAGGAGGAATGTGGAAGAGCATTTATATGTTCCTGTTGCACATTACGTTTTCAATTTTTGACTTTTGAGATCGAAAGGGTAGAAAGCGGAGTGCAGAATGCCAACTGCGGAAGGATAGGTCCAGCGCGAAAACATTCATTTTGGTTTACAGAAGGGACATTTCAAGAGAGGAACGACTGTTAGAGTAAGGTACAAGGGTTCTTAAGCCTGAGAATGAATATGGAAGAGTGAGTTAACGTCCATGCCATGTGTTTGAAAGGAGGACACGTGTTCTTGAAGCAATTTTTTTTAATAATATGGATTATGGGGTGTGGGGATGTTACATTATGGTATCAGAATGAGGTTGCAGCACTACGGCCTAAATGAGCCAATTTGAATAGTTAAAATGGAAAAGAACACCCAGGTTGTGGTTTAACAGAGCTGTTGGTTGCAACATTGGTATAAATGTGCCAAGGTAATTAGTTGCAAAAAGAAAACTACATTGAGAAAGAGTGTTATTTAGCAAAATTGATAAACTTAGCCACAGTTGAACCCGTTTAACTAAAAGAATATGAGACAAAACAAATATTTCCAAACTATCTTCCATTTCATAAATATTTTCAACCATTTGATCCCTATCAACGTGTTCCAGCCACATACTATGTGGGTGTGCTAGTATATATATATACATCAAATACACAATAAATAACAGAAAAAATAAGATTCTTTAATTAATGTGTAAATTTTAAATTCAAACATTAAATTAAAAAATTAAAATGTCAAATTTATGTTCATAAAATTTAATATATGTAAAAAACATGGGTTTAGTTTTTTTTGGTGTGTGGGTAGGTTAGAACTTTGTATAGGGATATATATCTTAAGGTTATGTATAATTTTTATCAGAAGATATAATATGCAATCCAAAAATGTAATTTTACTTTTAGTTATAAATATATTTTTTAATAAAAAATAATTTTTTGAATAATAATGATAATAGTTATGAATATCCATTTACACCAATTTCATTTTATTAATTTCAATATCAATCATTAATTTTTAAATATTTTAATATACATGTATAGAGACAAAATTTCATCTCTCATCATGGGAGGCTTTGTAACTCTCGAAGCAGCTAGGAGGTTGTGACATCAAATGGTTGGACTGGTTCAATGAACCCTTAAGGGATAAAACTCTATGGCATGGTATTTTTTTATGTGGGCCAATGGAGTGAAACAATAAAAGCTAAATACTTCAGAGTGACTCCTATAAATTTGTGGCTCGAGCATAGATATTTCAAGACATCTTGATCATATTGAATGTGGAAAGGACTCCTTAAATCTTTCACAACCCTGGGTAGTTGGATGAACTGGAAGGTGCGGGATGGAATCCAATTTGTTTTAAGGAGTGATTTGATTGTGGGATGTGGGGAGAGTTACAGATTGTCTCCCTCTTTGATTACCAAACTACAGTGAATGAATATTTTTGTTTTGGCTCAAGGAAAGAAGGCTAATACTGAGATTCTAGATGATTCATATTGGAATCTTTGTTGAAGACTTTGGATTTCTAGGGACTTAAGGGGATGAATGGAACATTTTTTTTACACATTAAGGCATGCTAGGATTATTTTGTCACAATAGGAATATCAGTTAGTATGGGATTGGAGGGAAGCAAATGGATCTATTTTGGCTAAGTTTACATATTGGTCTATTGCTTATGCAGCGGGTCACACATACATTTGTAGGTTAGATGTTAACCTTTGGAAACTCAAAGTCCCTATAAATAGAAAGTATTTTCTTTAGTTGTGTCTTCGTGACAAAATATTAACTTGGGAGAATCTACGCAAAAAGGGTTTTGAAAGATCGAACATATGTGTACTATGTCGAGCTGATAGTGAGAATGTTAGCCATCTTTTTGTGACATATCAATTCTCCAATGAAGTTTGGAGGTCATTTAAATATATTACTAATATTGATGTAGAGTGGGAACTGTTCAAATGCGAGGAGTAAATAGTAAACTAAATTGAGGTAAATTACGTTAGGCACCCACTCCTATTCTTCACTATGTGGGAGCTCTGGAGATGTAGAAATAGTGGTATATTTAACGACTATAAGACTTCCATTGCACAAGTCATGTTTAGTGTTCAATATCTGCTTCAGGATTATACTTTTCCAAAAGATAAAGCGAGGTTGAGAGTTATACAATTTTCTATGGTTACTGATAATATGATGGTTGGATTTTTCGAGGGTGCGACAAAACATGGGAATTGTGGTGTTGGGATGATCTTGTACTGCAAAAAATATCATAATATCCATTTGTGGATGGGAATGGGAGATGGTACGAAATCCAAGGAAAAATTAGTATCCCTGTGGGGATTACTACGTTTTTCCAAACTCAGAGGTATCCATGATTGAATGGGAACATGGGATGATGGAATTGTGGGATCTTCATATGGAACAATGGTGAAACAGGATTCTCCTGCTGATTACTGACTTTGCTTTCATCACTTTTGAGCATATTTTCCATGAAGTTAACTCTAGGGCGGATTTTCTATCTAAAATGGCCATTGGACCAGTTGATGGTCATATATATTATGAGGAATACTTGGAACACTGCATGGTGGATTAAGGAAACTACCTTTTGTTCTAAGACTCGCATGTACTGGTAGATGCTTTTGATATTTTTGTATTTTTGAAGGGTGGTTTTGTTTGTATGACAAACTTATTGTCTCATGATGTAATTGTTATGATGCACTCCTTGAAATTCGATTGTTTGTAGGTTAGATAAAATCATGTCAAAGGGTTGTGGACTAGCTTGATGAACTCTATATGGTGACTTGTGTAGTTCTTATACTTGTATGAACTCCCATGTAACTTTGATTTGTTCGATCAAATTACACGTTACAATTTTTTTCTTCAGAAAAAGTCTAGATATCATTTTTAGTGTGAAATATATAAAGGTAATTCTCATGTGTATTATTATTTCTATTTTTTATTTGTTTGTTTTGTTTGTTTTTAATATTTTGTTTAAATGAAATAAAAAAATTGAACAAAAAAGTTACATCATAATTACTATATATATAAAATTCAATACTTATTAATTTATTGTAACTTAATATATATATATATATATATATATATATATATATATATATATATAGTTGGAATTAATTGTTTAATAAAAAATTAGGTATATATATGTAATATTAATTTATGCATCAAATAGAAATTAATAATCTTTAACAATGAGGTTATAATATTGATTTTATATGAAATAAAAATAAATTGTACTTAACAAACATGTTATTTGTTCTTTTAAAATACTATTAATTTTATTTTTATTGTTTCATTATTTTATTAACATTGTTTCTTGTTACATATGATATATTTCAATTAATTCTCTCTATATAAGGAAAGGATTAAAGTGCATGCAACTCTTGTTTTTATAATTTACATATAATTTAAAGGAAGTTGTTTAAATATTTAACAATTTCTATTGGGTGATGAGTTTTTCCCCACAAACCAGGGAAATCGTGTTTCTAAAATAAGAACAAAGCAGTGTTTTAATCTATTTTTTGAATGTAGAAATTGATTCAGTACACTCAAAAATTGTCGGGGCAACTAAAATCTGTAAGTTTGACAATTGTAACAACAATTTTCCAAAATTTATGTTGGATTTTCTAAAAATCATGCCAGAAAAATCCCAGTGGAAATCGTCGAAGTTTTCAACTACGACAATTTAAATCCATTGTAATCATCACTCCCACATACATTTATGTGAAACAAAAATATATATGCAAAATTAAATTTGTTCTGTGACTAACTCTAAATGTAGTCTATATTGGCTTTTATAATACACTAAAATTAGTCAATCAATAGCATATACTAAATAAGGGCTATGTGGTAGCTAGTCCCATCACTTAGTTTAAGGATAGCTAAATTGAAAAATATATGAACTTGTCAACATCGAATGGGAACTTGTATAATTTATATAGTGGAAAATTGGACAAAATTGGACCAAAAAGATGTTATATTCATTAATTTAAGTTTCCAATGTCAAATATTGTCTTATTTACTTTGTACAATGTAAAATTGATAAACATAAACGTGAATTAATGCACAATGAATATTTTCCTTATTTATATAAAATTAAAAGAATTAATTTATATAGCTTAATAATTAGTTGGCAACATAAATGTGAGAATAAGTAATGCTCTAATACACTCTTAAATGAAATCATTATATTATTATGGAAAGCTATATAAGGGCCTAAACCAAATCGAAAAAAAATTGTCACTATTGAAGAATAAATTTTTTCAAACATATATGAAACTTGGCATATACAAAATGCATATGGTTTACACTAACATGTGAATATTATTTATTCTTACATGTATGATTAACTAAAAACAGATTCTAATATTTAAGCATGAGTAGAGTAATTCATTGTTGTAGCTATAAACCATAAATTGGTCATGCATTTTGTTGAGTCAAAAGACATAGATTATTATGACAACTTTTATATCGATTTGCATCCAATAGAAACGTATGAAGTATAGTGGACAAACTTCAATGCTATGTTAAGTTGTAAAACAAAGTAATTTTAGCAATTTCTCTACGAGATAATTGAACACAAAATATAAGTTCTTCAATGAAAAAGATAACATCTAGAATCTATATGGTTCCTTGATTATTATTGAAGGTTAGCAAGATGTTATCACTTGAATAAATCAACACAGTATGGAAAATCATAGTTTAGGTAACTTGATATATTGAGAATATACTTTGTAAGAAGTTTTGAAAATATCTACTAAAATACTTGAGTATGGAAACTATAATATTTTTAAGATTGGAATATCTATGATAACGTAAATATTTCATAGAATTTTTGTTTGGTTTGTACATGCATAGATACTAGAAATATCATGCTATGTAATGTGATAATGTGTTGTTAAACATGTTGATGTGTAATGTTGTTATTTAATTCTTGGAAGACTTAGATAAATATTCCATGATGTTAAGCGGGTAAGCTCTAGAGAATCAAGATTTTTGAGTTACCAGGTCGATATGGTGTTGAGCCAGTGAGCTCAAGAACATCAAGTATATTCAGAATTATTAAAAGTTTGTTTTGTTGTGGAGTTGATAGGCTATGGAACATCAAGTATGCTCGATGATGATTAAGGTATTTCACGCATTAAATGTTTCTTTTGAAATGATATTTAATATATGTCATTAGCACTGACAGTCTTTCAAGATCATAGCGGATAATGAACTATGGAAGTTCTGATAAGACCATAAATAAAGAACTAAATCTGAATATATGAAACCTACAATTGAAAAAACAATGAAAAACAAATAGTGAGATAGAGAGTAACACAAAATTTGAGCTTACCATGGGGGAGACATTGGGTCATAAAGCTCTTAAAATTTTAATAAAACTTTTATACAAAAAATAGACCTCTTTAATATAATATACATAATTAACTAATTAATAAAAGAGAATAAGGAAATTGGATGAGAAAAATGTCAATAAGCAAGAGAAACTAAGTTTGGTGTTGAGCGTGTTGGATCTGGATTACCTAAACTATTTAGTCTCATTATGCATAACTGCGAGATGTGACAAGAATTGAAACTAAGACTTAATTTTTAGAATAAACAAATTGAAATATTAACATGTTTGAACACAAATATTTTTTTATCAAAGCAAAAACTCCTGAATTTAGAAAATCTCTCAGTAAAGTGAAAAAAAATTAACTAATTATGAATTAAGCAAAGCTACTATGGAGCACCCTGGAGAGGTTTTAGGCTCTAAATTTTGTGATAAATTAGTACATATATTCCACTGAGCACCCTTCTGAGGTGTTAAGCTCTATTGACAGCTCTATGGTATCAAATTCCTAGGCAAAGAGCCGCCAATGAGAACCCATATGAGGTGTTAGATTCTGAAATGACATCCTTTGTGATGTTGATGTTAGAATAATCCGTCAGGATTATTGTAAATAAATAATAGGAATATGAATAGATAGGAAGGCGAAAAGGCTGGTAATCAACCGCCTCATGAAATGTATAAATATAGGCATTTGCGTTTGAATAATCAATTGGAATCGGGAGTTATTACCAACAAGTGGTATCAGAGCCTGGCTATCCGCCTGCCATAACTCCTGGCTGCCATTCTGCTTGCCAGTCCATTGCCAGACTGCTCCATCAGTCTGCCAGTGGAGTCGCATGCAGTGTATGCGTTACTCCTCCATCTGCTGCGTTTATTCTCTGCTAAATTTTTTTGAATTACCTAACCCTAAGTTGAATTTCCCCACCGTTCTCTGCGTTGAGTATATGCTTTGAGGTATGCTTGCTACTGGAGTATATCTGCGTTTATATCTGTGAGTTTGTATCTGCTTTGAGGTATTCCACCTGATGAACGCCCTCTGATCTCTGGTGCGTTGAAAACTCTGGAGTGTAACCCTAATCTTGTTCACCGTCTTATCTCATACTTCGTGCTATTGCTGAGACCTCCATCGTGTGATATTGCTGATTTCCACCCAGCTTCTTTCTCATTGTAAAGATTTCCTCTACTTGCTATTCTCGATTTTAAATAAATCCTTCAATGTTATGAGTGAGAGTTTACCAGAACTGCATTCTCTAATGCTGAGACCTCTTCCAGCAACATCCTCCAGCTACATCCTGGTACTGAATTTATTGCGTTTGTTGATCTATCTTGGAGGGTCATAATTTCCCAGTGATCGCTGCACCAAGAAAATGAAATTGAAGCGCAATGGTATGCTTTCTGTTCGATTGTTGAGAGTGTTTTTCAGCACACCTTTTTAGGGTCTCGTGTTGAGGAGTGAGAGAGAGACAATGCTGTCTCCAAATTCCAATTTGAGTTTGAGGAAGCCCGTCTTTACCTGAGCCTGGAGTCACACTAGCGTGAAGCCGTGAAGACCAGTGATTTTGGCAGTCTGTACGGTGAAGTTTCAGCCTGAAAAGAGTTCGTTGTAAGCTGGGTTGAAGATTGAGGGCGAACCCTCATTTCTGCGTTAATTTGCAGAAGAATAGCATGAAGACCGTTGGAGACTCAAGCATTTGAGTTGATATCTGCCTTGTAAAGAATGCGTTGATACCCAACATGTGACGGTTGTATATATTACCTATCTTGTATGCTGTGTGGTATAAATTCAGTTCTTACATTGCACGAAGTTCTTATAAATCCAGTTCTGCGTTGTATGCTGCGTGGTATAAATTCAGTTCTTACATTGCACGAAGTTCTTATAAATTCTGCCATGTGCGTGTTGCTGTGCACGGGATGCAAGACCGTTGTTGCTGCTCCTGAAGCCAGAATCGCAACGATTACAATAACAGAAAAGATAGTAGCCAATGAGCCATGATCGTTGTATGATGTGTTAGAGAGACGGATTATATTCTCAAACCCTAATTTTTTGCGGGCT
>LPNX011137843.1:3743-14580 GCA_001517045.1 Pseudotsuga menziesii
ATGGCCATGTATTTATTGAAGTCTTATTTAACCCTTGTAAATAACTCAGGAGTAAAGAGGTATGGAATACTATTTCGAGGCTCCATCCATTTCACATCTTAAATATCCAAGGGGGTGACAACAAAAGACCCACGGAAAGGAAGCAGGGTAAACGGTATATCATATATAAATGATCCCATGCCATAATTTTAGAAAAGCTAAAAATCTATCAAGAGTCAAGACTCCTTAAAAGAAACAAGACATATCAAAGCAAAGTATCAAAATTATATGTACTAATTTGCCAAAAGATCCTCTCCGTCCGTGAGCTGAAACATAAAATACACCACTCACATAAAAGGACACTATGGAATAAAGGATCCTAAATTAAAATTCAGTAAGAAAGGAAAAATGGAGGACTCACAAGAACTAAAGTTCAAATGACACAAAAGTGCAATTGGCATGGGAATGAGGAACAAAAGGATAATGTTGTTTGCTATCTGTTACAATCCTATGGTGTCCAAGCCTGAAACTACCTAAGGACGGGTAAAATGAACCTCATTTATTAGGCCTTAAAAGAGTTATTTATACTTGCAATATTTTTGTTGTTACCATTTCCCGAAGAATGGACTACTTCTCAATGGTTTAAATGCTTAAGTTGGCTAGCCTAGGGATACAAACATTTAGAAGATTTCAACTTTTATTCAGACGGTCTTGCACTGGGAAGGAGTTAATTTAGAAATCTGGGGTTCACCAGGTAGTCACTAATTGTTGCAGCTGCAACAAATTCCAAAAATTCCAAAAAAATTTAGGACCCTCCTTTGCTTTGGATTAGTTGATTTTCTTATTTTTTGTTTTCTTAGAATGATTGAATTGATTTACCACTTGTTTGGTTTCTCCTTTTATCACTTGAAGTAATCCACTGCTCATGTTTGATCAGACTTTATCGCTCCCTTTAGATGCATGTTCAACATGTCCGAATCGGAAAAGTGTTTGGTTAAAGCCTCCGCCGTTGTGGCTGAATAGCCAGTCTTAACTTTGGTTTTGCCCCCGATACATTGGTTTTAATCGGCTACCTTTTTGGTTTTGCATCGGAGCCATTGTGACTTCTTTTTCCATCGTTGTGGATGGATACTAGGTTTGACTTCGATTGTTTTTCCGATTTCTTTGTTTTATGTCGGATTCTTTTTGGTTGTGCATCGAAAGTTTTTATGATTATTTCCTCCGCCGTTGTGGACAGTAAACCGTTAACTCTTCCGATTCCTGTTTGGTCTTCGATTCCCGCTTATGGATCCTTGTTGGCCCCGTGAGTCTCGGGCTCCCTCCGTTGTGGCTGCGAAAGCTGTTTCGCTTCCACCGTTGCGGCTGCCGAGGTCTAATGCCTTCCGATGTCTAGCCGTTTGTCTCCCGATTCAAACTTTTCTCCCATTTTGGATAGATTTATCTTTGGTGGCTCCGCCATTGCAGCTATCATTTCACTATGGTCCCGACGGGTTTTTCTTTCGAGGTTCCGTTACGCTCATCCCCGTGGATGATTTTATGTTTTGGCCTACCGCCGTTGCGGAAGAATTTATACTTTCAACCTCCGATTAGAAAACTCTCCAACATCCGACCTTTTGAACTTTTACCCACCACACATTTTCCGTGGATGGCTTAGCCCTTTGACCATCCGTCGTTGTGGAAGAAAGTACGTTTTCAACTTCTGATTGAAAGCTGGCTCCCATTCGATATGTTACCCATCACACATGTTGACCATTTGTATATATGGAGTCTGGGCGTGTTGGATTATTCTATCATTTTTTGTTCAAACTATCGTGATCATTCATTCCAAGTGCGCTGTCGACCTCTTGAGCTTGCAAGGACCACAGTGTCGGTACCCGCGTCCAGGTGGCAGCTGTAGAAGCCTAACTGTCATTGCCCTGCCATACACGCCGGTTAGACATCAGTGCCAGGTAGGTTTCATTTTCCTTCCCCTTTCCGTTGAACATTTGATGGTTATGCTTGCTACGGTGTTTTGTTTTCTCAGCCGTTTACTCGACCCCGTTATATGCTTGGAGGATTTCGTATCCTAGTTGGCAGTGGGAGGGAGGTTTAACCTTCAGAATAGTTTTGCTTTCCACCACCGTTTAGTTTGTAGCCCTGTGCATAGGGATTGAGGGGTTTTGGAGCAGAAATCCATTACGTTTTCTGCGCCAAACCACCCTGCGTAATGATGGTGGGTAGGAGATAGGTTTGATGTGGCTTTCCTTAGGGGTTTGGGAGGGTCTACCCCATTTAGTGTTGCCTGTATCTGTAAGCCGCCGCTGTATTGTCTTCAAGGTCCAGCGAAACTAATTTCATGTTCAGGGTAGTGTGTTATCGTAGTTCTGCATGGGGGGGGTTTTCTTTGATCAAACACACCATAGAAACCTACATCTTCGAATAGCAGGCGTTTTGTCGCATTGTTCCACGCGTAGTTTCTTTTAAACCCTAGCCTATGGAGGGGATATGTCACGGTGTTCGGTTTGTTAACCAGAAGTCACAAGGGTAGTGATTTTGTTAAAAGATTCATTGAGGGCTTGTGTATTTTTCCCCTGTCTGTCCTGCGCAATGATTTCATAATGGCACCCGCAGAGAGCGGAAGCTTTAGGCATATTAATGTAGATGATTTTCGCCCGATTTTATTGGTATAACTTTTAGTTGTATCTTGCATAATCTTACTGCATATAACTATTTTCAATCATGCTAGATATAGACTAAGTCGCTAAACACTACACATTATGTTTAATAATTTTGCTAGTCAGGCCATTTTAGTCTATACAGGCATATACTTGCGTCATTGATTGATTTCTCTCATGTTAAAACATAGAAGAAACTGCACAGTGTACATTGATGTATACAGGTTTGCCACTCAGCCAAAAGGGCTTAATGTTACAATTTTATGGAAGAAAGAACTCACCATGTCAAAGAGACAAAAGAAGAAGGCCCCTGTGGTTGAGGAAGAGCCAGAAGTAGAAGTTGTAACTAAGACAGAATACATATACAAAGACACGAAGTGCATTTCTGGCATTGAACCTAAATACCAGTGCGGGGAAATCTATAGACTGATCACCTGAAGAGAGGTTCCCGACATGGGCTTAGAAGAAGAGTCCATATATGCAAACATAGAAAGATATTCACTGATGAGGACCGCCACCAGACCTGAGTTATTCCCGTGCGCTGAAGTAATCGGTTGGATTCTGGGGGATGTTAACAAATAGGGCTATGTTGCATACAGCCCCGGATATGTTTCCCTAGCCTACCACTTGCCAGAGGTCCAAGTGTTCTTATCTGATGACTGGTTAAACAACATTAGAATGGACTTGGTAGAAACCATGAAAAGAATGATGTTGACTGGAAAACATTTCAGGACCAGAGTAATAGGAGAATATGATACTGCAAGTTTAATATCTCCATACAGATTCATAGCCTTGATGCTCAATAGAATATTTCGAAGATCCCATGGCAGGTTTTTCAAACTAGAATGCATACCTATTATTTTTTATGTTGCAACCCAGGGGACAATTTTCAACTGGGCCAACCTTGTCTCAAACAACCTCTTTGCTTGCTTGGCCTCAGCCTTGGGAGGAGAGTCCCCAAAAAGGTCTGAATTTTATATGAGTTCAATACTTATAGACTGTATATTATGCAACCAGCCTTTCCTTGGTCTCAGGTGCATCTGGGACTGGGAAAGAATGCCTGTCTATGCTGCTTACAAACCATTGTGGGCACATAAATATCATAGCCATTGCAGAGAAATATGTGAACACCTCCTGATGCCTCTATACACACTCATTTTCCTGAAGGTGTGTGATTGTGTGTCGGAGGAGGCCATGCAAGTGATAGGAGAGTACACAGATTACTACTTGACTGAAAATGGCATGTACTTCAAAATGTTTGGAGGATCAAGAGCCCCTTCCTTGCCGCCCAAATACGCAACTGATTACATTATCCATAAGGAGGCAGTCAGACAAGTGTTCCTGGATGGAATAGGCAGCTTTCTGTTTGAACATAAGAAGACTGCTTATCCTCCCTTTCCCTTCAAACTAGGAAGTTACAGGTTCACTAGGGTGAAACAAGCGGATGAATTTGTAGAAGAACTATAGAGGTTCCACTTTGGCGAGATGCCCTACCACAGAAATGACTCCCAAGGTAAAGTCGCGGAACACTGTAAATAAAACAAGGTTCATTTTGAGTATACCCACCATTTTGATAGGGAAGAGTCTGTCTTCCGAAATGCCCCGAACATGACATCACTGAAGAGAAGATTCAAGAAAAATATCACCACCAAAGGTGGAAAGGGGGATGAAGAGGCTAAGGCTGAGGAAGAAGCAAAGAGAAGAAAAGAGGAAGCCCAGAGATTGGCACAGGAAGCTGTAGGGTGGCTACACAATGAAGAGGAAGGGAAAAGAAAAGCTGCCCAAGAAGCAGCTGAGAAAGCCCAGGAAGCAGCTAAAGAAGCAGAAGAAGCAGCTAGAAAATCAGCTGAAGAAGCGAAGAGAAAGCTCGACGAGGAGCTACAAAATCAGGAAGCAGAGAGGTTGAAGCTGACACAAACTGAGACAGAAAAGTCAGCTTCTGAGATAGCTGGAGGGCAGACCCAGGAGAAGGAAAACCCAGAAGTTCAGGACCCGCAAGTGCCTGCTGCCAGCACACCTGTGGTCTCCACACTCAAGCTAGTTCCTTTTGTTCAGAAAAAGGGTGAAGAAATCCCTGATTTAAACACTGTTTATTATGATAGGGAAACAAAGAGATAAATGAAGAGAACAGAAAGGAAAGTTGAAGCAGGAAGTATGCCTGGTAAAATGATAACGGATACGGTTGTTATGTTAGGAACAGACCAAGATCCAAGATTCACCCTGAGAGCTGGGACTGCACTACTCCACGCCTCAGAAGATAACATGGACAAGGTAATAACTGACTTGGAGCAGTCCAAGAAGTCCTCTGCCCAGTTGAAAGATACATTGAGGAGAGAAAGAGAAGAAAGCAATAGGATTAAGAGGAAATATGAAGATATGCAAAGGGAAATGAAGTCCTCAAGAGATGAAGTACAGGCCCTCCAAGGAGAAATACAAGTTCTGGAAACTACACAGGAGTCTCTGGAGAAAGTGCAGAAAGAATGTCAAGAGTTAGTAACTGAAAAGGAACAACTACTGTCAAAGGTGGAGGAGCTAGAAGAGCAGCAAAAGATCCTCTTGGAGGCCAATGATCTGCACACCCAAGAACTGAAAAAGGAACATCAGGAACAGATTTTCTCTCTAACAACTGCTCTGGAGGAAGCAAGAGAACAACAGGTTAACCTCCAGCCTTTCAAAGAGCATGTCTTGGCCCAAAAAACCAAGATGCTACAGCTACAGACTGCTGTTGAAGAAGAAAGGTGTAGAGTGCTGCAGATCGATGGCCGATTGGAAGAGATCTTGGAAACTACATAATACTTTGTGGACAGATCTCAGGATGTCCTCGAGGTCCTGATGGAAAGAATGGCAAGGCTGGAAAACAACGAAGAAAATCCAGCAGAGCTGCCATCAAAATATAAACAAGCCCTCAAGTGGGATTATAACTTAATAGAATTTGTTTTTAACACCGCAGAGGCTTTCAAGAAAGCAGTCAAGAATACGAAAGGAGCCTGCACAGAATTTTTCAGAAGAGTCCTTATCACATACAACCGGTGCCAGGTAGAGGCTGAGCAGAGGCTGGATGATTTCCTAGACCATAATTCATATTTGGAGATGTTGCAGAAAAGACATCAGGATGAAGAAGTAAGAATGCAACATATTAAGGACATTGAACATAAGAAGACTGCTTATCCTCCCTTTCCCTTCAAACTAGGAAGTTACAGGTTCACTGGGGTGAAACAAGCGGATGAATTTGTAGAAGAACTATAGAGGTTCCACTTTGGCGAGATGCCCTACCACAGAAATGACTCCCAAGTTAAAGTCGTGGAACACTGTAAATAAAACAAGGTGCATTTTGAGTATACCCACCATTTTGATAGGGAAGAGTCTGTATTCCGAAATGCCCTGAACATGACAGCACTGAAGAGAAGATTCAAGAAAAATATCACCACCAAAGGTGGAAAGGGGGATGAAGAGGCTAAGGCTGAGGAAGAAGCAAAGAGAAGAAAAGAGGAAGCCCAGAGATTGGCACAGGAAGCTGTAGGGTGGCTACACAACAAAGAGGAAGGGAAAAGAAAAGCTGCCCAAGAAGCAGCTGAGAAAGCCCAGGAAGCAGCTAAAGAAGCAGAAGAAGCAGCTAGAAAATCAGTTGAAGAAGCGAAGAGAAAGCTCGACGAGGAGCTACAAAAGCAGGAAGCAGAGAGGTTGAAGCTGACACAAACTGAGACAGAAAAGTCAGCTTCTGAGATAGCTGGAGGGCAGACCCAGGAGAAGGAAAACCCAGAAGTTCAGGACCCGCAAGTGCCTGCTGCCAGCACACCTGTGGTCTCCACACTCAAGCTAGTTCCTTTTGTTCAGAAAAAGGGTGAAGAAATCCCTGATTTCAACACTGTTTATTATGATAGGGAAACAAAGAGAATAATGAAGAGAACAGAAAGGAAAGTTGAAGCAGGAAGTATGCCTGGTAAAATGATAACGGATACGGTTGTTATGTTAGGAACAGACCAAGATCCAAGATTCACCCTGAGAGCCGAGACTGCACTACTCCACGCCTCAAAAGATAACATGGACAAGGTAATAACTAACTTGGATCAGTCCAAGAAGTCCTCTGCCCACTTGAAAGATACAGAAAGAGAAGAAAGCAATAGGCTTAAGAGGAAATATGAAGATATGCAAAGGGAAATGAAGTCCTCAAGAGCTGAAGTACAGGCCCCCCAAGGAGAAATACAAGTTCTAGAAACTACACAGGAGTCTCTGGAGAAAGTGCAGAAAGAATGTCAATAGTTAAGAAATGAAAAGGAACAGCTACTGTCAAAGGTGGAGGAGCTAGAAGAGCAACAAAAGATCATCTTGGAGGCCAATGATTTTCACACCCAAGAACTGAAAAAGGAACATCAGGAACATATTTCCTCTCTAACAACTGCTCTGGAGGAAGCAAGAGAACAACAGGTTAACCTCCAGACTTTCAAAGAGCATGTCTTGGCCCAAAAAACCAAGATGCTGCAGCTACAGACTGCTGTTGAAGAAGAAAGGTGTAGAGTGGTGCAGATTGATGGCCGATTGGAAGAGATCTTGGAAACTGCATCATACTTTCTGGATAGATCTTAGGATGTCCTCGAGGTCCTGACGCCAAGAATGGCGAGGCTGGAAAACAACGAAGAAACACCAGCAGAGCTGCCATCAAAAGATAAACAAGCCCTCAAGCGGGATTATAATTTAATAGAATTTGCTATTAACACCACAGAGGATTTCAAGAAAGCAGTCAAGAAGACGAAAGGAGCCTGCACAAATTTTTTTAGAAGAGTCCTTATCACATATAACGAGTGCCAAGTAGAGGCCGAGCAGAGGCTGGATGATTTACCAGACCATAATTCATTTTTGGAGATGTTGCAGAAAATACATCAGGATGAAGAAGTAAGAATGCAACATATTAAGGCCATTGATGACCAGGTTTTGAGAAACGAAGTAGGCCATTCAGCCGTTAGTTTGCATCTTTTAGAAGACCAGCTTTGGTTGAGCGCTGCCAGAGTGGAGGCTATAAAGAACCAGGCTGAATAATTTGAAATCAACATTCAGTGTTTGGAACCTTGTGCATTTTAGGGCCTTGCCTCTGAAGCTGCGAAATGGAAGAAGTTTCTATATGCCCAAGTGGGACCCTCCTCATAAAGGAGTGGTCACTTTTTGCTATTTGTAGCAATTTTGTAAATATTTGAGGAAAAGTAAAGTTTTGGGAGGCAAAGAGTTGGGAAGCCCAAAAGGTACTTTGGGCAGCCCAACAGTTTCACTCTTTTTTGTATAAATGTAATAGACTTAGAGGGAAAAAGGGCTTTTTCCCAGTTAGACTAGAAAGCAATATTGTAAGAAGAACTATTTCTCTTTGCAATAAAGAAATATGGTTTTCCTATTGGAGGAATATTGGTGGAATGTCTAAATGTTATGCTGTGGATGGCTGAAAGATGAACTATTTTGTTTTTCCAGTTTTTTTCCATTAAGCATGAGATCATTCTAACCCTTTGAACCTATGTTCTGTTTAAATGATTTTTGGTTTATTTTGTGGAATGACCACCATGAGTAGTGTATGTGGTTCATAAAATAATTGGCTATCTGGTTGTTGAAATATCTTTAATTGTTCATGCATTGTGGAAAGAAATATCAGCTAACTGTAGTTTCTCTTTATATTGCATGTGCAATACACATTACTCACAAATAATTTACAGTTTTCTCCTTGGGGATAGATAGATAGATAGATAGATAGATAGATAGACAGTTTTATTTCTTTACATGTGATTTAGATGCTTGTGAGCCTAAGACGAGAGGTAAGAACCTGCACATCACATTGTGACTTCCCCTTGCATCTTTATCACCTTGCATGGTTAATTAGGCATCTGCACATCATATTTAAGTCAAAAAATACAAAAATATACACGGTGGATTGGGCTACAACTGATAAAGCCTTGTTTTGTTACTTTGACCTACGGTAGCCAGACTGCAAACCAGACAGATTCCCTATACCAAACAGTCAACGGGCTAGTTGGGAACGTTGACTGGGGAGAATCCCTTTCTGTTGTTGCCTGCGAATTTCCAGGCCTCAACACCTAGATGATGGTAATGAAGAGGGTTCTCTAGAAGAAGAAGACAATGACAAAGAGCATGATCAACATGAGTTAGGTGATGATTATAATCCAGTAGAAGATGTCCAAGAAATAGTTTAATCAAATGATGTAGTAGACAATGCCCATGAATATTATTCTGATGATGACACAATGAGCGTAACTGATGATGATGATGATGATGATATGGCTAATCCTTACAATGTTGACTCTGGATCTAATGATACAGATGATGACTTGGATGAAGAAGACAAGGACATGGATGAAGAAGATGATGAAATATATTGAAAGGTAAATATTTAATTAGACCTATTATTTTATCTATTTTTTTTAAAATAGTTACTAACATCATCATCATCACCATCATCTTCATCATGTTGATCATCTTTGTCACTATCATCATCATCATCATCAACGTCAACACCAACATCATCATCATCATCATCATCATCATCATCATCATCATCATCATCATCATCATCATCATCAAGAGCTTCATCATGATCATCATCATTATCATCATCATCATCATAATCATCATAATCATAATGATCACACTTATCATCATCTTCATCATCATCATCATCATCATCATCATCATCTTCATCACCAACATGACCATCATCACCATCATCATCATCTTCATCATCATCAGCATCATCATCATCATCACCATCATCTTCATCATCATCGTCAAAGTATTCGTCATCATCATCCTCATGATAATCATCTTGATGATCAACATCATCATCATCATCATCATGTTCATTATTATCATCTTCATGATGATGATGATGATGAATATGATCATCATCATCATCATCATCACCATCCACATCACTGTCATCCTCATGATCATCGTTGTCATCATCATTATCATCATATTGATCATCACTGTATTCAACATCATGATCATCACCATCATCATCATCGTTGTCATTACTGTGATGTTTAGCATCATCATCTTCATCACCATTATGTTCATCTTCATCATCACAATCCACATCACCATCATCATCATCACCACCATGACCACCATTATCATCCACATCACCATCATCACCACCATGACCACCATCATCACCATCACCATCATCACCATCACCATAACCATAATCATCACCATCATCATCATCATCATCACCATGACCATGAGCCTCATCATCATCATCATCACCATGACCCTTATCATCATCTTCATTGTCATCATCATCATCGTCATGTTGATCGTCATCGTATTCATCATCATGATCATCACCATCATGATCATGATCATCATCACCATCATCATGTTCATCATGATGATGATGATAATCATCATGATCATCATGATCATCATGATCATATTCATCATTTTGATCACCATCATCTTCATCATTGTGATAATTAGATGTAGCATCACTCTTATCCATGAACAAAAATCCAATCATGAGACTTCATCAATAAGACAATTCAAAAATGAATACCAAGAATGTTAAAATATACAACCATCTTACCTTATTAAATGGATAAACTTAGGAAATATGTTTTTATTGGACATTAAATGGATAAGCGTTTTGTAAAAATTGGGTCATGGTGCTCCAATGTGACAAGCACATTGATACTTTAAACACAATAATGGATCGGTGCTCCAATGTGACAAGCGCATTGATACTTTGAACAAAAGAATGTATTGGTGCTCCAATGTGACAAGCACATAAATTTTAAATTGTAATGATGTTGATGATGATGACGATGATGATGATGATGGTAATGGTGATGATGACTGTAATGATGTTGACGATGATGAAGATGAAGATGATGATGTGAATTATGATGATGGTGATGGCAATGATGATGATGATGACAATGATGATGATGATCATTGATGATTCTCTTGAAGATGGTGCTGATGATGATGAAGACGATGACGATGATGATGATGATGATGATGATGATGATGATGATGATGATGAGCGTCATGATGACAAAGATGTTGATGATGAATATGACGAGGATTGTGATGATGATCATGATGATGATGAGGGTCATGATGATGAATACAGTGATGATGAAGATGAATATGAAGAAGATGATGATGATGATATTCATCATGATGATCATGATGATCATGATGAT
>LPNX011137843.1:14791-39325 GCA_001517045.1 Pseudotsuga menziesii
GGGTCATGATGATGAAGATGATGATGATGAATACAATGACGACGAAGATGATGATGACGACGATGATGATGGAAATGATGATGAGGATGATGATGAGGATGAGGATCATGATGATGAAGATTATGATGCTCAACATGATGAAGATGATGATGAGGAAGATTATGGTGGTGATGGTGATGATGGTTAAGATGATGATGATGATGATGATGATGATGATGATGATTATCATGATGATGAAAATGATGATGATAAACATGATGATGATGATGAATATGATGGTGATCAACATACTGATGAAGGTATAATAATTTTCATCATTTATATCTGACACATCCGTACATTAGATCAGATGTCTTCAGATTCTGTCGTCGGATTTCAAGTTCAAATATTTTTGTGCTTCATCATTTTATATTATATAAACATGGTCATCACCATCATCATCATCATCACCACCACCACCACCATCATCATCATCGTCATCATCAACATCAACATCATCATCATCATCGTCAACATCATCGTCATAGTCATCATCATCATCACCATTGTCATCATCCTCATCCTCATCATCATCATTGTCATCGTTATCATCATCATCAACATCATCATCAACATCATTGTCATCATCGTCGTCATCATCATCATCATCATCATCACCATCGTCATCATCCTCATCCTTGTTATCATCATCGTTGTTAATACCCTCTATGTTGAACAATTGAGGAAGGATATGATCAAGAAATGATAAAGGAATATATTAAAAATTGGTAAAAGGTTAGTATTCATGAGTCTTTATCAAAATGCGCACTTTGATTAATTCACTGCAAAATTGGAGGGTGTATATTTGTGATTGTGCAGATCTATGGTTGCAAATTGATCCCGTGGGAAAAGTTGCATGAGAAAGAAGTTTTGATGGAGAGAATAATGGGTTAACAATATAAAAAGATCAACGATCAAGAGATATAGCAAATTAAATTTATGGTCATAAGGTAATCTGCGATGTGAATATGCATGGTTGAAACGAGGACAAAGATTGGCGGATTGCGTAGAATGGATTTGATCCAATAGTTCAAGTAGGAGACGAGATCTTATCAATGGTTATAATCTACTTTGGAATAAGGGACAATGCACCATATTTTTCCCAAAGTCAACTTCAATGTATCTAACAGTTACCAGGTAAGCCTTAAAATTCTGAGACTTTGTTGAAGACTTATTGCCATTGTTTTATTATGGATAAGGAGCAAATTTCAGGGATATTTTGCATTGTTCTATCACTATGCAGTGTATCGGTCTCAAAAGAACATTTATGGCAGTATAAGTCACAGGGAAATGATATCCTAAATGTCTTCAATTCCATTTTATATTACTTTGTTGCAGAACAAACCCTACCTTTACCTGAATTTGTCGAGTGGTGTGCAAATAGTTATTCGTCTTCTGAAAGAGTTATTATGAGTCATACAACTTCAAAAATCCTCCGTAGAATTGACACGAAATTTGTTCACAAGATGTTAAGTCTCCCTGATAGTTTTCCTGTAAACCCTGAAACCTTCAATGAGTAAGTCCTGATTGAATTGTATAAAAATTGCAAAACTGAAGTCAGATGTCAATTTTTATCTAGTATTCTAAAAGTTGGTCAATCGTTAGAGGGTTTATTTTTGCCATACAATGTCAATATTTTCAAAGATGAATTCCAATTGGTCATGTCAATTGTTAGTCAAGTTTTGGCTTTGGATGATGATACACATGTCAATGAAGTCATTTTAGGTTTTTTGTTAAGTATAGGTTTGACTGACCATGAATCCAATTCAATCCATTGTTTCAATGTTGATGAGTATTTAGCTGAAGTAATCCATACCCAATTGGTTGAATTTCCTAAAGTTAGGTTCTTCAGGTACCAATCATATTTTTTGAACATGTTCTTATGTTCTAATGTGTCATAGTTGCAGTTCTTATATACCATGTTCTCCCCAGGCATTCCAAAACAGATCAACATGTTCGAGTTCATGAATACAATTATGGCTGAGATATAAAAAATGTTTTTTGATGATGTCTTACCAAGGGTGTTGGAATACATGAGAATTATGTTATAGTCTTCTTCAGAAGACAAAACAGGAGATTGGTTGATTGGTTTTTGCATAAAGAATTTACTTTTCTTAGTGTATGGATTCACTGGAGAACCATACAGGCTAGCCGCTTTCTTGACGCCAAGAATATTTGCATTGGATTTCATGAGACAAAGGTTGTATGCATGAGAGGAACATTTTAGAGTGTTTAAGAAATATTCTAATGTTAAATTCCCTCTCAAAGTTGGTCCTTTCATTTTTAAGAATAAAAGCGCTCCGTGAGTGATTGAGAAATTATTAGAAGTTATGGATTTTCAAAAAGAGGAAAAAGTAAATTATGACCCACGCCATATTTTTTCTCAAAGGAAGTAGCTGAACAAAAACAAGCCATTTGATTATCAAATTGTTGAAGGATTAGACAAAATGGCAAATCTGTCTAATTTTGAAGAAAATACAGAAGCTAGTGAAGATAAGAGGGACATATTGCCTATATTAGTTCAAACGTCTGTTAATTCCAGTGTTATGAATAAAAGGACTCTTTTTGAAGCAGATGGCATGGACGTAGATAAACAAATTTATAATAAAAAGATAAAAATGCATCCTTAGGATGAGCTAACTATTTCAGAAGAAATATTTTCAAAAGATTTAAAGAAGATGGTCCCATTTCAGAAAAAAGTCTGTGCAAATGCATCAATATTCTTTTGGAGATGAAAGTAAAAAATACTCCAGTTCTCGTTACAAATCCAGGATAGAGTTAATGTTGATTTATGCTGATAAAGAAATGCAGTCATTGGAGGAAACTAAGAATCTGCTTCCTTGAGTTAGGAAATTAATCAATAAAAAAACTTCATTGATTTCTACTCGAGATGCAGAGAGGAATACCCTAAAGTTTTCTGTGGTAAGTGATAAGAAGGTGTCTGAAATGGAGGTGAATCTAGACAAAATCAGTGTTCCTGATAAAATATGTAGAAATTGAACCCAATTGATAGAATAATTACACTCACAAATTTGCTAATCAAACATGCAAAATTACAAACAAAGGAGACTGAAATTGGAGCATAACACTAATATGTATTGAATAAGTGTACAATATCCAACCTTATGAAGTCATAGGCTACTACAATATATAATTACATTAGATATTTGAATGCATAAGGATTCCATTCAGAATAGTAAAAAAGTAGGCTTACTAAATCTAGTCAAATCTCCCATAGGTGCATAAAGCAGTTTCCAAATCCACTTAGAGGCTCACGAATTGGAAAATTCAAGTAGGAAAGATAATAAGGGATGGAAATACAAATAATACATGCTTTTATTAGGATAAAATAATGGAGGATGATGAGGGAAAAAAACAAGTCAACTACACCTAGTCTTACTTTCCCTTTTGCCTTATTTCTCAATAAAATAGACAACTTAGAAAAAAAAGTAGATATGCGCTTTGGAGGATCTAGAATAAATAAGATATGCTCAATACGGTTTCCTAGAGGTTTCCCAAGTGATCCATGACTCATTTTAGAAATTTTTACTTCTATGGCATGTGGAAGAGAACTTGCATAGAGTGGAATATAGGAAACTAGGCAAATAAGACAAAAATGAATTAATTAATGTCTAAGGTAGGTAACTATGGGTTGATTATTCTAACACCAACCTTAAGCCTGACTTTATGAGTAAATATCAGAAAAATATAGGGCCTAGAAACAATTCTTAGTCACCCTTTACATATTGCATGTCCATTTAACCAAGGAAAGAGGCAAAAACCTAGAGGGAAAATCCTCCCTTAAACATGGACAGTAAAAACAAATTTGAAAATATTGTCATCAATCATACTTCATAGCATGATCAGAAATCCCCAGCAGTGATTTGAGATTGCTGAATGTCTTCTCACAAAAAACTTTGGTGAAGATGTATGCTACTTGTTCTGAAGATGCACAGAAGAGTAGGTTAATGGTACCATCATGCACAACCTGTCTGATGTAGTGCATATGGATCTGAATATGTTTGGTTCTCTGTCTCTAAACTGGATCATTTCATATTCAAATGGTGCTCTAATTATCACAATAGATAATATTTGAAAACTCTGATTCGAAGCCACACTCACCAAGTATCCCCTGCAACCATAAACATTAGGTTGTTGCATTTACAACTCCTATGTACTCTGCTTCTATAGATGAGAGTACTATGGAACTCTGTTTCTTCCTTGACCAGCTAATTGGTCCTTTAGCAAGAATGAAAACATATCCCGATGTTGACTTTTGATCTGTTTTTTCACCTACCCAATCACTGTCAGTAAACCCAATCAAATCAAGATCAGATTTAGCTTTGTAGAACATCCCATGAGTTCTTGTTCCCTAAACAAAGTTAAGGATCCTTTTGGCTTCTCTCCATTGGATCTCATGAGGCTGATCCATGTATCTTGAAGCCACACTTAATGCATAACAAATATCATTTTGAGTGTGTGTAAGGTAAAGAAAACAACCAATCAACTGACTATACAATGTATTATTTACCATAGGAGAAGAACCTACTTCTTCAAGCTTAACTCCTGAAAGGAAAGGAGTCTTTCTTGGATTGCAATATTTCATGTTGAAATTGCTTAGAAACTCTAAAGAAAACTTGGACTGATGTACTTTTATTCCATGTTGGGATTGAGAAATTTTGAGACCCAAGAATTGGCTCAATGACCCCAAATCAGTCATAGAAAATGCATGGTTCATTACATCCTTCAAGGAGGAAATCTCTTTCTTTGAACTTCCTATAATCAAAAGGTCATCCACATGCAAGACAATAATAATCAATGAACCATGAATCAGATTCACATAAACATTAGTATCAGAATTGCATTGAACAAAACTCAATAACAACAGAAAGCCATCAATCTTGGCATACTAAGCCCTGGGGGCTTGCTTGATCCCATACAATTATTTCTTTAACCTGCACACAAAAGATGGATTAGAAGAAAACCCTTGAGGTTACTACATGTAAATAAATTCAGTAATATCTCCATTTAGGAAAGCACACTTCACATCCATGTGATGTACCTCCCACTGCTTGAAAGCTGCAATGGATAAGGCTAGCCTTATGGAGTCCATCTTTGCCACTGGTGCAAAGGTTTCATTGTAGTCAATACCATGTACCTGTGAGTATCCCCTGGCTACCAATATTTCCTTATATTTAAAATGTGAACCATCAGCAACAAAATTAGTTTTGAAAACCCACTTACATTGAACTAGCTTCCTCCCTGGGGGAAGATCAACTAGTTCCCAAGTGTTGTTATTCTGGAGTGAGATGAATTATTCGTTCATGGCTGTTTTCAATCTTGGATAATGTGCTGCATATTCATATGTTTATGGTTCTGATTCAACCATCAGATATAACTTCTTTGCAAACAAATGGTCTTTCATACATAGGGCACTCTCAAACTGAGATCTAGTCCTCCTAAGATCACTAGGATTTCCAGCTAGTTCCCCACCTGCATGAATGGTATTTGCTGCCCATTTTGGTCTTATAGGACTGTTAGGATCTGAAATTAAATCATTATTATCAGACATATCAGAATCAGTAAACACATTTGTCTCTCCACTTACATTCAATGGTTCTGGTGATGAAGAAGAATCTCCAACTTCAACTGCTGCTAAAGGCTCTTCTTGCAACTGAACACTTCTTTCAATAAAGGATTTGTTTATGCTCAAGTTGATCAGCTTGTACCCTTTTGAATATTTATAATACCCAACAAATAGGCACTCTTGTTTTTTTGGGGGGCTGCAAAGCCTTTCTCTTTTCAGTTGGAATTCTAGCCCAAGCCTTTGAGCCAAAAATCCTGAAATGGGTCACATCTAGCTTGTTCCCACTCCAAAATTCAAAAAAACTCATACCATCAATTTTTTTATGAGGCACCCTATTCTGGATATAGGATGCACATTTTATAGCCTCATCCCAAAACTTTGGTGGCAAATTCTTAGCCTCCATCATACATGTTGCCACCTCCTTCACTGATCTGTTCTTTCTCTCAGCAACACCATTTTGCTGTGGTGTGTAAGGGATTGAATGCTGCATCTGAATACCTGCATCTTTAAAATATTGAATGAACTCAGACTTGACATACTCACCACCATTGTCATATCCAAGTATCTTGAGACTCCTCCCAGACTGGTTTTCAACCAAGGCCTTAAAGACTTTGAAGAGGTCAAAAACTTCAGACTTATGCTTCAGGAAGTAAACCCAACAATAACTAGAAAATTAATCTATGAAGGTCAATGCATATTTGGATTGACTCATTGAAATATGAGGAAATGGACCAGCAACATCACTGTGGATCAAATCAAGAGGTGCAAAGGTTCTCTCATGACTAGCTCTCTCAAATTTATGCTCTGGGTGTTTTCCTAGGATACAACCTTAACAAACTGCCTTGGAAAACATAATATTTGGTAACCCTATGACCATTTAGTTTTCACTTAGATCATAAAGATACTTATAGTTAATATGTCCAAATATTTCATTCCAAATCTTTCTTTCTTTATTAGCATGAATCAAAAGAGCGGAGGGGTTTGAGTAGGGTAGAAAATATGAAAACATGTATACCTTCAAAGTGTGATCTACAATTCCTTTTGCAATGAATTTACCATTCGAGATATTTGTGATCTCAACATCATCAGGGGAGAATATGACCTTCTTTGGGGACCCTGTGTGAGTCATCTAATACACTGACAAGAGGTTAGAGGCATGAACTGGAACATACAATACATTACTGAACTTACCATGGTCAATATCAATCCTTCCTTTCCCCAAACTGTTAGTGAGAGTCTAGAGAGTCATCTCCCAGCACTATTGGTGGACCTTTCGACATGTCAAGTGAGGAGAATTCCTCCTTGGTTGAAACCATATGTCTTGAAGCTCCACGGTCTATGATTAAGCTAGGTGAGCTTGATGTGCCAGCAACCAAAGCATGTACTCTCTCTCTGTCTTCTGAATTTGATCCTCCCCTCTTCCTTGAGAAATTAGGAAGGGAGATGTTATTCTTCTCTAGGAGTTGGGTCAAAATGTCAATTTGCTTCTTCATGCAGGAGCTTTCAGGATTATATCCCTTACTGTAGTATGCACACTTGCTCATTTCTCCTTTTTTCTTCTTCTTCTGGAAGTTCTTCTTGGAGCCTTGGGGCTCCTCTTGGGACTTGTTCTTGTATCTCTTTTGCTCAAGTGGATTATTAGCTTTCTTGTTGCCTTTTGAATCCAC
Organism: Pseudotsuga menziesii; assembly: GCA_001517045.1. Classification (NCBI taxonomy): domain Eukaryota; kingdom Viridiplantae; phylum Streptophyta; class Pinopsida; order Pinales; family Pinaceae; genus Pseudotsuga; species Pseudotsuga menziesii. The sequence continues at coordinate 22,085 of LPNX011137843.1, forward strand.
TCTTGAATCTCCAGCAACCAAACCTTGGTCTTTGGAAGGTTTGATGGTGCCCATCATCACCACTTTATCTTGTTCTTGTGTGAGGGATTCCATGAACTCTGCAATATTAGGCATCTTCCAGGATCGAGAAGTAAACTTTGTGGCATGGAAGGTTGAAACAAACAGTGAATAGTCATGGCCAAGCTTCAAGAGTATGGAAAAAACTACTTGCTCTTCCTTCTTTTCAATTCCACACTGTTTTAGCTGCAAAATAAGGGCTTTAAACTTGGAAAAGTAGAGTTGCAGGGATTCGAAGTTGCTGGGACTCAAAGAGATCAACTCATTATCGATTTGATGTCCTATCATATCATATATCTTACCAAAAATCTCTAAAATCTTCTCCCACACTTCATTAGGTGATGTCAATCCATCCAGATGGAAGAGGAGGTCTCTTGATATGCTCAGACACAAAAGACCATAGGCCTCATCCCTCCTATTGTGCCATTTAATTTTCTTTGCAGCTGCATTGGGCTCTTCCTTAGTTACCATAGTCACCCTGTAGATACCTTTCTCTCTCAACAATATATCCATCTTTGCTTCCCATTCAAATAAATTAAATGGAGTCAAGATGATCTTTTGAGATTGATCCATAGCTCAGAAACTGTACCCTTCAATCAGCAGAATATGCTCCCAGTCAAGATGTCAAACCTGCAATAGCAATATGGAAGGAGAGAAATAAATCTACAAAGGCTATGATACCATGTGGAAATTGAACCCAAGTGATAGAACAATTGCACTCAAAAAATTGCTGATAAAACATGCAAAATTACAAACAAAGGAGACTGAAATTGGAGCATAACACTAATATGTATTGAATAAGTGTAAAATATCCAATATTATGAAGTCATTGGCTGCTGCAATATATAATTACATGAGAGATTCAAATGGATAAGAATTCCATTCAAAATAGTCAAAAAGTAGGCTTACTAAATCTAGTCAAATGCCCCATAGGTGCATAAAGTAGTTTCCAAATCCACTTAGAGGCTCACGAATTGACAAAGTCAAGTAGGAAATATAATAAGGGATGGAAAGACAACTCATACATGCTTTTATTAGGAGAAAATAATGGGGGATGATGAGGGCAAAAAACAAGTCAAATACAACTAGTATTACTTTCCCTTTTGTTTTATTTCTTAATAAAACATGCAACTTAGCAAAAAAAGTAGATATGTGCTTTGGAGGATCTGGAATAAAGTAGACATGCTAAATATGGTTTCTAGGAGGTTTCCCAAGTGCTCGATGACTTAGTTTTAGCAATTTTGACTTCTATGGCATGTGGAACACAACTTGCATAGAGTGGAATATAGGAAACTAGGCAAATAAGACAAAAGTGAATTAATTAATGTCTAAGGTAGGTAACTATGGGTTGATTATTCTAACAAAATACAGCTGCACAAACAAATTGGAGATGTTATTTATTCTGATTTGTTACATGCAATTGTGAAAACTATTAAATTACAGTCTATTGTAGATAAAATAGAAATTCAATTGAAACATGAGAAGGTTGAAAATAAGGCCAATTTGATTCAAATAAAAAAGTTACAGGGAGATATTATAATCTTAGGGACTGAACCAAATAATATGCAAGCGATGAAGAAGCTTCTAGAAGAGAAGGATAATACCATTCAAGTGTTGAAAAAGAATCTCAAGGTCCCTAACACTGAACATGTTCAATCTTCAAAATTGTTTGCATTACAGGAAGAAAAAGAGAAAGTCTACCAGGAAATGATGGATTATAAAGGAAAATCATTGAAGTTGCAGGAGGAGAAATACAAGTGGGAAATAGAAAAGGCTGAGTCGATAGCTCAGATTGCAAATTTGAAAAAAGATCAAAATGATGAAAAAGAGGTTATGGAAGAATTTATGAATCAACCTTTTGTTGATATTGATTTACCCTTTGTTAATGTTGAAAGAGCATTAAATGAATTTTTTGTAGATGCTTTACTAGTTCCTATGTCTCAGCTGAGCTTGAAAGAAGTGGAAATTAAAGAATTGAAAGATGAGAATGAAAAGATCAAGTCAGAATTGGATAAAGGCATTTAAGAGAAGAATAAAGCGTGGAATGATAAGAGCTAATTACAGAAAAAATTCAATGAATTAAAAGAGAGAAATACAGGAAGAGCTCCTTTACAGGGAGCTAAACATTTGATTTGGGATACTCTGTCTGTGGAAATCACTAAATTCAGGCATTATTTAAATTTTATTGATGATGAAAGTGCACTGGTAAATTTGGCTGCTCAAAGATTGAAATTGGCGAACGAAACTATGGAAAAGAAACCTCTGAATGCTACTGATAATGATGTGAATTTCTTAAATTCTCTGACATATCAAAATTTGCAGGACATTGGGATCAAAGAGAGGGTATAAATTGTGTTATGGGCAAAGATGTTTATCAATAAACATCAACTTATGAAAGTCATGTAGGATAAAGCGAATCAAATGTCTTCTGAAATCAAGGATTTCAGGACTGCTTTTAAAGATTTATTTGATGATGGTCTCCCTTCTTTTTGGGATGACGAAGGATAGTTTTTTTCTGAAGAACAATATCATAGCTTATTGTTACAGAATCATATGGATCATTCTAAATTTGAAGATTTATTCAAAGGATTGACATGAAAGGTTATTGTTCAAAAGTTGATAGAAGACTTTGAAATACTAGACAGGTTTTTAATTGTTAAAAAAGGAGTACCAGTTGTGTCTTATGAATCTTATGTGGATTTGGAGGTATCAATAAGAGAGATGATAGAGTACGGCACTCCAAATGCAGAACAGTGGAAGATCATGGAGAAATTTGGGAAAACCAAGTACATACTACATTGATGAAGATAGGTGTTGCAGTTTCGGGAAGCTGTTTCTTCGTGATGCCTTGCAATTATGGAGTTTGTTATAATTAAGCAATCTGTTATTTCAAACTAATCATGTAATTATTATTCCTAGTTATTAGGGATATGGTTACAAGAACTTATGATTAACAAATTAGTTTGTTATTGATGGTCTTGGAAGAAACTATTTTTGTATATATTTGAATTTTATAGATGTATCGGGGGTTGGAACCCGTAAGTTTGGATTGATGTTTTTGTGAGAAGCTTTTGAATAAATTTATAGAGATGAATGCTAGTTGATATTCAAAGATTCATGTGTTGTTTATGTTACAGTCTGTGCTTTATTTCCTTGTGAATTTTTTTCAAGTGTTTACCTTCCATTATATTTTCTTTCATGTCTGAACGCAGTGTTTAATGTTGATGTATTTGTATCTTTTGAATGTATTCATTCATATATCTTATGTATTGTACCCGATGCTTATTCTAGGATGTGTCTATAATGTATCTGAGTCATGTCATGCCCTGATGTTCCTATCTAAAGGTTCTATAATATAAACAAGTCATGTCAAGTCATTGTGGGTAACCCTCCTATTGGTGAAGGGTTAAAGTCCCCTCAGTTGTGGGGCCCTAGGGTTATTAGAGTATCCTAGAGAAGTCAACCCTAGGTGATTCATTGTAATTCGGGGCAATATTCCCCACCATTGTGCTAAGGATAACCCTCCTTGTTGGTCAGAGGAGGAAAAGTCCCCACAAGTTGTTGGGCACTAGGGTTATTAGACACTCCTAGAGATGTCGACTCTAGTAAGTAATTGTTAAGTGAGGAGGACATGATGGAGTGGGATTCAAGTGAAAGAAAGAATATAAATATAGAGTGAGCCTCTCTATTTATCACACACACACACTCAATCATTGGGGCACATGAGTGAAATAAAAGTTGTTGGGACAAGAGGGAGACTACTGCTGTCGGGAGATCATCTTACTATTTTCAATTTTTACTTTTGGTGCTGATTCTATCTCTGAGGAAGTTGTGGGGTTTTTTATTTTATGGTTTCCCCGAGGAAAATTATTTGTGTCTCTTGTCTCTTGTGTTTATTGTTGTGCATGTTATTCTCTCAGTTAAATATCCTAAGATCATAATGCTAGCTTGAATGATAAAAATTTAACATGGTATCAGAGCTAACCTGAGAAGAAGACATTGTGTAGCTACAGAATCTAGGGCTTCTTAATTTTTGGATCTCTCTCCACAATCCATCAGCAAACGTATGCTAGGATGACTCTCCATTGAAGGGCGCATCGTTCTATCGAAGCAGAATTTGATTCTGGACATTTTTAGTTTTTGGTGCAGGAAATTAGGGCTTCTTATAGAAGATGAATTTTTTAGTGAGCCCAGCATAGGATTTCTCTACTAATCAAAATCAAATTTTAGAGACCTGGGTCAATATTTTTGGTTGGGTGAAACTCCAAGAAAGTCAAACCCTAGTTTGACCCTAAACTAGAAAAACCCTAAATGCTAAAATTGATAAGTTTTGGTACATTCGCTCTATCCCAGGATTGGAGAAGGATCAGGAGCTAAAATATTTGCAAGACGATGATACAATCCTAATTTACATTGTGTCCAAAATTTAGCCTCAAATTCGCTATATTCTGGGAGATATGATCCCTCCATGTTAGGGTTCCATCCTCTTCTAGGATTCATCCCTAAACAAGACGCCTCGGGACAATTGCTATAACTCGATATACAAAGGTCCAAATGAATTTTATAAAGATTTTCAAGAAATTGCATGGAATGTACTTTTTGTGGTCTAAGTTTCATACGCAAAGGATGAAACAGTGACATGTGGCAGTCTATACAACTTCGGTGTGCTGAACAGTCCTATAACAGGTCACTTTGGGAAAATGATCATAAGTCCCAATTGGTGAAATCAATTCTGATGAAACCTATGTTGTTGAAACAAGAACAGGTGAGGATACCTCAGTGAAACGTTTCAGACATAGAGGAGTATTAATTTAGGAGATACTGTAGAAATAGTAACAGGCATTTCTGCAGAAGAAATTGGAAATCTAGGGCTCCATGTTCCAGGAGCTTCCCTCCACTGTTTTCAGAATAGGAGTACATTGGATAGCTCAAATTGAAGAGATCTATCCTTCTATCCAATAAGATTCAAAATATTCCAATTTTTTAAAATTAGGGTTTCTCTAACAAACCCTAGATCAGCCAGCTCTGGAACCAGGACAGACACCTCAAATCAGTAAGATCCAATCTTTTGCTATTTTCATTTGAGGTTCTCATTTCAAAGTGATATATCACATCAGCTTGATGATAAGCTTGGTGAAGTTGACAAATTCCAAGCATGGAAGTATATGATCTCTTTGAAGAAAATGAAGTGGACATCTACATGAGTAGAGAGGTTCCAGTTCCAGAGGGAGATGAGGCTCAAAGAATTACACAAGAAGAACTTGGTCAAGGCCAAGAAGATCATTGTTGATTCAATCACGGATCAATTTGTACCACAAGTGTCTTCCCTAAAGGCACCGAAGATGTTTGATTCCTATACCAAGCTATTTGAAGAGAAGAACATAAATCAGAATATGACCTTAAGAAACCAGTTGAAGAATGTGAATATGCAGAATGCAGAGACCATAGAGTCATACTTTACAAGGGTCTCTAAAATCAAAGAACAACTTGAAGTAGTAGAAGAAGAAGTGGAGAATGCAGAAGTTGTGATAACCACCTTGAATGGCCTCCCAAGATCATGGGATTCATTCATTCAAGGAATGTGTACTAGAAGGAAGTGATTACTTTCAGCAGACTCTGGGAAGAAGAATAAGCTCGACTCATAATAAGAGAAGAGAAGATGGGAGCAACTGAAGACCAAGCTCTCACCATCCAAAGAAGATCCCTCAAGCGATGAGGAATACAAAGGACTCAATTATTGAAGAATCTCTTATCCATATTGAGCATTTGGATAAGAAATGATGCAGTCATGAATGAAGAATATGATGAAGCGGAAGGATCGAGGAGGAGCCTGCCCATGAAACAAATAAAGATAAGTAGTCAATTATCATCTCATGATATTGTTTTGTTATGCATTTGTTTATATTCAGTTAATGTACTATGCATGATAGAATGTTTGCATTAATGATAGTATACTACTAATATGCATGTGATGGGTAAGTAGCTCATGGTGCTATACAACTCACCATTGCTTCTTATCTAGATGAAACCTCTTTGCTGACATATTGGATTAGTGCACAATCTCAATGTTGTCTTGGTAGAGATGGAAGGCATCTAGAAAGTTTCCATGAGATATGGATGAGTGTTGTATTGGATAAAATAGTTGCATGATCACATATTTATGCATAAGAATTTGCCATTATGAATATTCCTTATGAAATGTCTCTAACCATGCAAATGTATTTGACTTGTAGGAAAGATAGCATACATAATCGCCTACAAGAAAAGAAGGATGAGACTTGTTCCGAAGAACAAGTAATGGCAGTTCAAGATGAAGAATAATATGATGAATGCAACGACATCATTGATGCAGAACCTTCCATCCATGAAGAAGTAACCAAGAAGAAAGGGAAGACCAGTTCAAGAAGAATGATGTCTAGGATGTAGTATCAATATGTGAAGGGAAGTTCGTAGTTCCATCAATACAAGGCAAGATTCGTAGCACGAGGCTTCTCATGAAAAGAAGGCATAAACTATGAAGAGACATTTGCAGCCACTGGAAGTGAAGTGACATGACAGGAAGAATCATGCTTGCAAATGAAAGAAGGCCTTGTACGAGCTTAGAATACACCCATGGGATAACACATACATGATGAGCTTGATGAAGATATAAAACTTTTCTACAAGGTTGATAAAGGATGATAATCTCACAGATGGGTACGAGAAGAATGCTTTCAAAGATAGAGTATCTTGGTATCCAATGACCCTAGATGGATACATAGAATATTAGTAACAGAGGAAGATACTTGTCACTCCGATACAGAATGTTTCAGTACATAGAGTACAGAAGACAAAGGGAGTATGATGCTTCAGAAGGAGTGACTATAGAATATCTTGAGGTTTGACATGGTATGACAGGATGGATAGATTATTGATGACTCTAGGATTTACTAAGAGTAAAGAGGATTCCAACCTTTCCTTCAAGGTTGAAGGCGGAAGACTAGTGATGCTCATGTTATGTGTCAATGCATTATTTCCTAGGCATGGAGGTGTGGCAGAATGTGGATGGAATATTCCTCGCATAAGGGAAGTATGTAGTATAGATCCTGAAGAGGTTTGGGATGATGGACTGCAAGGCCATGACCACACCTATGGCATCGAACCTGAAGCTATTGAGTGATGATTCATCAGAAGCAGTTGATGCTATGATGTATTGTCAGATGATTAGGTCCTTGATGTACCTGATGAACAGGACACCAAATATTTTCTTTGATGTGAACACCTTGAGCCAGTTCCTGACAGATCCAAGACATGTTCACTTGATTGTTGTAAAGCATATTCTGAGGTACCTGAGGGGTACAGTTGATTATGGGCTCAAGTATGAAGTGAATCAGAAGATTAACCTGGAGGGTTATGTTGATTTAGATTGGGTAGGAAGTGCCATCGATAGGAGGATCACTTTAGGGTGTTGCTTCAGTATGGGATCAGGTGTGATCTCTTGGTTTAGCAGGAAGCAATCCTGTGTGGCACTGAGTACAGCTGAAGCAGAGTATGTTGCAGCTTGTTCAGCTAGTTGTGAGGTAGTATGGATAAGAAAGATACTGTCTAATTTATTTGATCTCCACTTGGATGCTACTTGTATATATTGTGACAACCAGAGTTGTGTGAAGTTGTCGGAGAACCTAGTGTTCCATGACAAGTCGAAGCATATCGATATCAAATATCAGTATATCAGGGATATGGTGTGGAGAGGAGTAGTGAAGCTCCAGTATGTTGCGATGGACAAACATATAGTTGATGTGTTGACAAAGACATTGGCCAGAGTGAAGTTTGAATACTTCAGGGAGAAGCTTGGTGTTCTCCAAATCAAGGTTCCCTCAAAAGGGAAGTGATGAGTTTGTGAGCCATTCTGACATGGTAAGAGGATTGGTTCCTTCCATGGTCAAATGTAAGGGCTGAGCCATTCTATCATGGTGAGAGGATTGGTTCCTTCCATGTTAGATATGAGTGCTGAGCCATTCTGATATGACTATAGGATTGGTTCCTACATGATCAGATATAAGGGATATTGCCATTCTCTGAATGGAGGTACCTAGTCAGTTACCAGGAAAGCTTAGTCTGGGACTGAGGGCCATTCTAATATGACTATGAGATGTGTTCTCACATGATCATATATGAGTGCATGGCCATTCTGATGTGATTGAGGGATGTGTTCCCACTTGATCAGATATAAGGGCTATTGGCATTCTTTAAATGGAGGCACCTGGTCAGTTACCAGGAAAGCTTAGTATGGAACCGAGGGCCATTCTGATATGACTGTGAGATGTGTTCTCACATGATCAGATATGAGTACATGGCCATTTTGATGTGATTAAGGGATGTGTTCCCACTTGATTAGATGTAAGGGATGTTACCATTCTCTATGAGAATGGAGGCACCTGGTAAGTTACAAGGAACCCTCAGTCTGGGACCGAGAGCTATTCTGACATGGTGAGAGGATTAAGTTCCTTCCATGGTCAGATGTAAGTGTAGAGCCTTTTCATAGATGGTAGTAGGTGTGACCTACCAAGCTGGTGATTGTAAGTGTTGTGCCTTTCCACATATGGTAGTAGGTGTGTCCTACCATGTTGATGGATGTAAGTGTTGAGCCTTTCCATAGATTATAGTAGGTGTGTCCTATCATGCTGGTGGATGTGAGTCTTGTGCCTTTTTACAAATGATAGTAGACGTGTCCTATCATGCTGGTGAATGTAAGTGCTGGGTATTTTTTACAAGGTTATGGGATGTGTTCCTACATGGTCAGATGTGAGTGATGGGCATGCCTTTCTGACATGGTGTTGGATGTGTTCCTCTCATGGTCAGATGTAAGTGTTGGGCAGGCCATTCTGAATTAGGGTTAGATATAAGCACCGAAGAAGACCTACATGGAGGCTAGGCCTACAACCAGCATGAAAAAGATCTAGCTCTGTAGAACTTCCTATGATGAGAAGAATCATGAGATAACACCCATGATGATGATACAACAATGATGATCCATATCGAGTGATGATCTAGATCTAGTGATGATGATTCAGCAGTGATGATCTAGATCGAATGATGATCCAGATCTAGTGATGATGATCTAGATCTGAAGATGAAGATAACTTGAAGATGAAGATGAATTGAAGATAACAAGGACTCGATGATGATCTAGATGATACAGAGAAGAAGACTTGTGCTGATAAATTGTGTCAAGAGAATACCTTCCTAGTTAAGAGGGAGTGTTGATGTATTTGTAACTTTGAAATATATTCATCTGTGTGTCTTATGTATTGTACCCCGATGTTTATTTTAGGATGTGTCTGTAATGTATTTGAGTAATGTCATGCCTCGATGTTCCTATCAGGAGGTTCTATAATGTAAACAAGTCATGTCAAGTCATTGTGGGTAACCCTCCTATTGGTCAAGGGTTAAATTCCCCTCAGTTGTGGGGCCCTAGGGTTATTAGACTATCCTAGAGAAGTAAACCCTAGGTGAGTCATTGTAAGTCAGGGAAATCATCCCCACCATTGTGTTAAGGATAACCCTCCTTATTGGCCAGAGGAGGCAAACTCCCCACAAGCTGTGGGGCACTAGGGTTATTATACACTCCTAGAGATGTTGGCTCTAGTAAGTAATTGTTAAGTGAGGTTGACATGTTGGAGTCAGCTTCAAGTGAATGAAAGGATATAAATAGAGAGCGAGCCTCTCTATTTATTAGACACACACTCACTCATTGGGGCGCATGAGTGAAAGAGAAGTTGTTGGGAAAAGGGAGAGACTACTACTATCAAGAGATCATCTTACTGTTTTGGGTTTTACTTTTGGTGTTGATTCTGTCTCTGAGGAAGTTTCGGGGTTTTCTCCTTTATGGTTTCCTTAAGGAAAATTATTTGTCTCTTATCTCTTATATTTATTGCTGTGCATGTTATTCTCTCAGTTAAAGACCCTAAGATCATAACGCTAGCTTGAATGATAAAAATCTAACATTTAATAGTTTCAAAATTCATACATGTTATGCTTTGGCTATTGTTTCAGATATTCACAAACATTTCCTCTAAACTTGATATATAATTCATCTCGTGATGCTCTATATTGATGGGCCGTTCATGTTTCTTTCCTATCGCCTGAAAATCAATGAATGATTGTAGCTAAATAATTATCTTGCCTTTATGGAGATTTTGTGTAGGAAGCTTTGTATTACCTTTATCTGTTTTGACTCCATCGCCCAATGGTTATATGTTTTGTTTCAACCATCTGCATAACTTAAAATTGTTGACTCCAATATCTGGCCTTGTTAAATTTATATCTAAGAGATCCCTCTCTGGAAAGAAAAGCTAGTTTTTTTCTAAAACTGGTTTTTGCTGTTACCTTGAGATTACCTTTCACAACCTTATGTATATTTTGAGTGATAACAAATTGGATCCATTAACGGGGAATGAAGAGGCAATTCATCCCTGGGAGGAACGATAAAGTTTATAAAGGATCAAGACAAAGATTTATGTGGGTAAACATAAATTTTTGTAAGTGAAGAAGGTTATACATTTGCCCTGGCGATTCCAGTTTAAATTATTTCAATATTTCAAAAGACATCCTGGCTTCGAAATACATACACAAGGTAATTCCGATACTGAAGTTTTACGAAGTTTGGAAGATCCAAAAAAAATTATTTAGAAAAAGAGACAGAGAAAAAATAGATATTTCTTTGTTTGGTGCATCGTCTTCTCAAGCTTTTCATAGCACCCTTGATCAAGAATGGGAAATTAATATTGAAAAGGGTTTGTTGAAATCTAAATCTGAATCTGATCTTAAAAATATTGAATTCAACCCTCGTAGATTAGAATCCTATTTACTTGATTCTCTTTGGAGAGATATTCAACAGTCTGGAAAGGTTGAAGAAAGACCTATTGTTCAAACCATTCAAAATTCCTTAGTTCATCCAAATCCACCTAGACCCATGGCAGCTATATTTGCTCCTTTATGTTTTCCTATTGTATTCCATGGCCTTCCCAAAACTTATTCCCAAATAATTTCTTTATTTGATGGAGGAGGTATAACAACAAAGCAACCTGTGGAAAAATTTGAATATTTTATTGACTTAGATGAAGTTGATTATGTAGATGTTAAAATGAAGTTGTTTTCTCAAAGCCTATCATGGGAAGCGAAGAAATGGTTTAAATATTTGCAAGCTGCATCCATTCTGACATTTCAAGATTTTCAAAATGCATTTCTAGAAAGGTGGGATGATGAACAAAGTCCTTTACAACTTCTCTCCCAATACAATAATCTTAAGAAAGGAGGTTTTGAATCTGTTCATGAATTTTCAAGCAGGTTTATGAGGGTTTATAATTCCATTCCAGAAGATATAAATCCTTCTGCAGCTACTTCTAAACTTCAATATGTTGAGGCCTTTGGAAATGACTTTATATTTTCATTAAGGGAAAGAAATTCAGTGAGTCTTGCTACTATCTTCACATATTCTTTAGAATTGGAAGAAAATATGATGGCAAGTGGAAAGATGAAACAAAGAGATATTGATAGGAGGAAAATTAGAGAATAAAATATGCCTTCTACTTCTTCTTCTACCAATGATAATAAATTTGAAATGATGTTAAAAACAATGGAGAAGTTGATGGATAGATTGACTATAGACAATAGATCATTTAATAGAGAACAAGCTGACTCTCAAATTAGAAATCCAAATTTGAGAAGGCCAAATCCTCTGATACCTCCACAAAATAGGTAGAGAGATGTGAGAAATCCAACGAATCAATAAGAACAACAGATTCGACCACCTTTCCTTAATAATTATGTTGCTAATCAAGAAGAGCCCGATGAAAATGAAATTCATCTTTTTGGGGAATTATATTCAGATATATACCTCACTGAAGAAGAACATCATATGTTTGCACAGGAAGATGGTAACGATGATTTTGAGAAGGAATCAGAGCAATATCAAAGGGGTTATTTACATGCTATGGATGATGTACAATGGAAGATTAAGTTGAGAAATAGAGATGTTGTTGTAAATAAGGGGAGGCCAAATTCAAACCATCCTTCCACTAGTTCATTAAATACAGAGAAAGTAAAGGAAATACAAAAAGATCCTGTTGTGAATAAAGAAGTTGAGAATAAAATAGAAAAAATAGAAAAAAATGAAACGAATGGCACCAGCGGATGTAGAGAAAGTTACTTCTATCTTCAATCTGCAGAATGAACTTTCAAAATTGAATATTTATGTTCCTTTTGTTGAGTTGTTTAGGAATAATGAATACAGGGATACGATAACAAGAATGGTTAAAGGTCAAGGAGAGTTTCAATCAGACATTTTAGAATTGATAGATGATAATCCTATTATTTCATTTGGGCCAAAGGTTGAAAGTATAGATGATGAAGAAGTTCCTCCATTTTATTTGAGTTTGAACGTGCATGATATGGTTGTACATAATGCCATGTTAGACTTAGGTGCATCACATAATTTAATGCCTAAAGGAGTAGTGGAAAGTTTGGGTTTGGAAATTACGAGGCCATATAAAGATTTGTATTCCTTTGATTCTAAGAGGGTGAAGTGTCTTGGTTTGATTAAATATATGGTGGTATCCTTAAAAAAATTTCCATCCAAAATGGTCATGATGGATGTTGTAGTAGTAGACATTCCACCAAAATTTGGAATATTCTTATCAAGATCTTGGAATTCAAAGTTAAAGGGTAGTTTACAAATGGACATGTCATACGCCACTATTCCTGTCCAAAATGGGAGCAGGAGGTTATATAGTGAGAAGAGAACTCATTATGTAGTAAGCAGCCAAGATAGACCTGATATTCATCATATATATGTTGTTGATACTGATCTGGGATATTCTATTTTCTTTAATGATACTGTCCCATGTGATCTAGAATCTACATTGCAAACTAAATCTGAAAAGAATGAAGGAGTAAAGGAGCAAGATGTTTTGGAAAAGAAACATAAAAGAGATGGATTGTGGACCATGTATTTTGATGGGTCTGTGGAAAACGTTGGTGCTGGTGTTGGTGTATACATAATTTCTCATATGAGGGATTTTAAATATTTATCATATAAACTAACATTTGAGTGCACAAATAATGTAGCTGATCATGAAGCTTTATTACTTGGGTTGCATGCATTGAAATATCTAGGAGCACAAAGGATACAAGTTCTGGGAGATTCAAAGCTTGTAATAAACCAGTTGAATGACAGTTATCAAACCAAACATCCCTAGATGACGGCTTGTAGAAATGAAGTATGGGACATGTTTGGTAACTATTTTATAGAACATACAATTAAGGTGATTCCTAGATATGAAAACACAATAGCTGATTCTTTGGCAGTTGCTGCTGGTAAATTTAAAACTCCAAGTGCTGGTAAAAAAGAATACCAAGTGGATTTTGTAAATAGACCGTCCATACTTGATAATTCTAAATATTGGCAAGTATTTGAAGATGATATGCAAATAAAAAGACTTTTTGGAATTATCTGGGGAATTTTTGAATACTCATATTGATGGTGAAAATGATAATTGTGAAAATTTCCAAGATGCTGAAGAAAGTGAAGAAGAAATAATTAATACTGAAAATTTAAAGGGAACTCTAGGAGGAAAGGATATTATTGAATTAAAAAGTAATTTTATTCCAAGAGGTTTAATTCCCTTAGAGAATCTTTTTGATCAAAATGATGTTACAAAAGATCCAAAATTGAAACCTACTGATAATGCTATTGAGGATAGAAATATGGGTACTGAAGAAAATCCAAAGATTGTGAAGCTGTTTAAAAATATGACTGCCAAAGAAAGGGAAGAGTACGTGAAATTGATGAAGAAATATACAGATGTATTCACTTAGAGTTATAAGGATCTCAAGGAATATGATACTTCAATAATACAACATACTATTCCAATCAAACTTGGAGAAAAACCTTTCAGATAGAAAATCAGAAGGATAAATCCAAAGCTGTTGCCAGTTATTGAGAAGGAGATCAAAAAATTGTTTGATGCCAAAATTATTGTGACTTTGAGATTCTCAAGGTGGGTTGCTAATTTGGTGCCTGTCAGAAAGAAAAACGGAGAAATAAGGCTTTGTATAGATTTTAGGAATTTGAATAAAGTCTTCATGAAAGATAATTATCCCTTGCCAAAGATGGATCATATTTTGCAGAAAGTGGTCGAAGCAGAAAGAATTTCAACTATGGATGGTTTTTCAGGATACAATCAGATCAAAGTGTTACCTGAAGATTAAGAAAAGACTGCTTTTACTACACCATGGGGCACTTTTATGTATGCAAAGATGCCTTTTGGTTTGATGAATGCAGGGGCTACCTTCCAGCGTGCCATGGATATTGATTTTGCAGGAGAAATAGGAAAATTTGTGGTAATTTATATGGATGATATCACGATATATTCAATATCTGATAGGGAGCATATTCACCATTTGGAAAAAGTTTTTATAAAATGCTGAAAATTTGGTATATCATTGAATCCAAAAAAATCAAATTTCGCATTAGAGGAAGGGAAGTTGTTGGGCCACATAATTTCCAAATATGGAATAAATATTGATCCAGATAGAGTTAGTGCAATTTTTAAGGTAGGAGATCCAAGAAGAAAAAAATAAATACAATCGTTCTTGGGGCAGGTAAATTTCTTGATAAGGTTTATTCCTAGTTTTGATGAAATATTAATGAATATCACAAATATGATGAGATAAGGTCATCAAATAAAGTGGAAAGTAGAGGCTAAGAAATCTCTTAAAGAAATAAAAAAATCCATTTCAGAAGCTCTTGTGCTGGTGATTCCAAACTTCAGTAAATATTTATTAATATTTTCATATGCTTCAGAACATACTATTGCTACAGTTTTATTATAGAAGCATAAAAAAAATATTGAGCAACCTATAGCCTTTTTCAGTAAGATGTTGAGAGATGGGGAATTAAAATATGATATTATGGAGAAACAAGTGTATGCTTTGGTTAAGGCCTTAAAATATTTCAAGGTGTATATTCTTCATTCACATATAATTGCTCATGTTCCAACTAGTGCAGTAAAAGGAATTCTTACACAGCCTGATCCAAAAGGAATAAGAGTGAAGTAGATAGCAACATTATTGGAGTATGATATATAAATTAGGCCTACCAAGTTGATTGAAGGCCAAGGAATCACAAAGATGTTGACAGATTCCAACTGTGAATCTTTATAGCTTAATTTCTTATCCAGTCAATCTCATCAGTTGGACACAGGGGTGGAGGTGATGATTGATTTTACTACATATCCATGACGTTCTAATATAGTTCATGTTCTTCAAAACTTACAAGATCCTGTAGGATTAAGTAAAACTAGAGCAATATCTATGAAGTTGAAAGTTGCTAAATTCTATATTTTAAATCGATATCTTTATTGGAAGGATCCTAGAGGTGTGTTACTTAATTTCCTTTTGGAAAATGAAGCTAGCAAATGGTGAAGGAATTTCATAAAGGAGACTGTGGGGGACATCACTCTTGGAAAGTGACAGCAAAAAAATTCTTGAGAGCTAGTTTTGATTGGCCATCATTGTTTTTGGATGTGTATAAAGAAACTAGTACATGTCACCAGTGCCGGATTTTTGATAGTACACTACTACATTTCGACCAAAAATCCGACGGCCGTATTGTCGGATTTTCGACACTTCCCTGTCAAATGTACGACACTATGATTTTTTTTAAGTGTCAGTGGCTTTTCGTCGGTTATTAGACATCTTTCCAATCCGTCGGTTAAGCGACAGCTCAGTTTACAGTCGGTTAAATCTAAATCATCGGTTCTTCGACAACTCAGTTTACCTATTTTTGAAATTTAAAAAAAAAAAAATTGCCTGCAGCTGTCGCTTAAGCGACGATTTTTTAAATTTAAAAAAAAAAATTCCCTGCAGCCATCGCTTAAGCGACGGCTTTTGAAATTTGAAAAAAAAAATGCCTGCAGCCGTCGCTTAAGCGACGGTTTTTAAAAAAAAATTTAAAAAAAAATTACCTGGAGTACTGTGGAGTACTATGAGCTAACCTTTCTCTGATATTATGCTCACTAACTTGGTTCAATACTTTCTACAAGTAATTTGGATGCTAATTAGATACCCACTGTTTGAAACTCAATTGAATCCCTGACTGTCAGTGCACTAATAAGTGTGTATGGTTTTCTTTTTCATGATTTATTTGGGCTCATTTAATCACAGCGTTTATCAGTTATCTCACATTCCATTCACATCATTGTATTAAACAAACATAACATAGAAAAATGGTGAGAAAATTAATTCAAAATAATAGACAGATGATATTTATAATGAGAATCACAAATACATGCCTGGAAAAGATTATTGGATGTTCTGTGTCCCAGAAATTTCCCATCCAATTAATTTCTTGCTGTAGTAGTCACTCCAACATGTTATTTATGTTCCATCATGTGGGTGACTGTCACAGTTTACAAATTACAAGGCATGCCAGAATCAAATAATCCGATGGATAGTAAAAAATTTGGAGTATGCACCATCAGTTGTACTTGGATACTTTTGCAAACAACATATTAAAAATGATATACTAACATCTCACCTTTTGTGACTGCACTAGGATCCTCATAGAAGCCCGCAATTATTGCCACATGTCTAGGCCTTGATTATGTAGGAGGCCGTGCATGTGAAACACCCCATTGCCCTTTCTTCTGGATTATGCTTCTTAGGAAGGGGGTCCTAGGGTTTCCATCACTCTCTAGCTCAAAGAACTTGTCAGAACACAAGCCATCCGCTGTAAGACAACCAGAATATCAATGTGAAGGGAATCTGGATATTTGTAAGTACCAATTTATACAACACAAATGTAATGCAAATCCTATTGTCCACACTGTAATGCGTAATATACAGATTATGACCTAATTTCTAACTGTTCATGTGATTAAATAGAAAGTTTTGGCCCTGAGGGCATAGCACATCTATAAGGAGGATACAAGGAAATCTCTGTCTGAGGATCTATATCTGACCAGATATGAATTGATGTTATCAACTTCTGTTGGGTTTTAAATATTTTCCTTGACATAATCCTTGTAACATCCTTAACTAAGTCTTACTGCTCATTGAACAGAGTAGATTCAAAAACAATGAAAATGCAAAATCTGTTTTCAATAAACATGTCTTCAACTACCTAAATCAGAATGCATGTTC
>LPNX011137843.1:39689-50961 GCA_001517045.1 Pseudotsuga menziesii
GAGCATCCAAAAGTCGAGAAGTCATTCTGCATAGTGGTTTTCTGAACTTAATGAAAATCTAAGATCCTTGTTAACAACCAAGGAAATCTCTACGTTGAATGCTTTTACAAATGCTCAGTTCAGTTACCAGCAACAAATTTGTGTTTTGGTGTTGATGGATATACTGTAAATGAATAGTTTATTTGTTATGAGTTATGTTTAAGTAGTTAAGCACTGTGCAAATATTGTTGGTTTTGTTATAAACACCCCATGCCTGGATAATTAGCTCCTAAAAGAGGAAAACATGGTTCCATTTCCATTGTTCATCATCTTCCCTTGTCAAGCAACTTCATTTATTACCAGAAATCCATTTCCTGTGTTCGTGTCATTTCTCTAAAGCTGTACCAGTATGAATCATAATTTGACTCAGTTCATACTCCATAATGTGAAATAGAAGTTCCAGAGACACATTCAAACCATGCCAAATGTAGGTAGAAGATAAAATCAATTCAGATCCCGTTAGCCACTGATTCCTTTTTCTCCTCACATCCCAAAGGTGCCATCACAGCTGTTGCTCCTTTCTCTACCTACCCAGCCTAAGAGGATAGTGGTTGCAAGTACCATAAGTGTTAAATTTTGGGGTTACTCTAAATTTTTTGACACCATGCTTGGGAGTGCTTCATATGATGTGGAGTGCATGGTGCACTGTTTACCCTTGGTTGTAAAGTGATGGACATACATGTTATTAAGTCCCGGATATTTATCAGCTGCAGTAGTGCCCACAACTGACAATTGTGGAGCATGCAGGACATTGTAGAAGAAAATAGAAACTGAGTCGTAGTAGAACTGGGGACGTGCAGAGTTATGATCACCCTCAAACTTTATAATATCCTTATCCCCCTATATGGAACATCCATCATTATCTATATAAGAAAAATTATTTGTTAAATGCATATTAATCTTTCTTTAAAGACATAAGACAATTAGTTTGATCAAAAATGATATTGAAATACCGCGTATAATTTGAAAATGATGTCAGAATGATGTGGCTAGATGAATACATCCTCAGTTGCATGTCCAAACAGTGCTAGAATGAAGGTTTTTGGGGCAATCTGTAATACATAATCTGATTGTCAATAGAAACTTCACCTGAAATAAGATCTAGTGACTCATCACTAGGTAAATTACTCTTGAGCTCAAATGATTAATATACTGATCGCCACCATATAGAAGGAAAATAATTAATTATGATAAAGAATTTCATAGAAGAAACATTTTCTGGGCAAGCATGAAAATTATTGTTTTGATGTGTGGAGTTTTATGCATGTTGATGAACACTGCATTGTGAGATGACATTTGTTCTTTTCATCCAGTGGAAGCAGAGCAATTATTACAAAAATTTATGGTGAAACTTTTTATTTTGATTCATATGAGTATAGGCTAAATGCTAGTCTTGTGGAGATTCCTCATGATTTGTAGGCAATGCCAATTGCAAAATAAAAGCACAAATTATGATATTTTACTAATTTTAATGAAAATCAAAGTTTATTTAAGGAAAAAGAAATGGTTGCTATGCTCTTGGAAATGATCATTGAATTGCAAGACAACATGGGATAATATAATTATAATATTTTCATTTGTAAATATCATAAACTTTAAAATGCAGTAGAGAAATTTGAATTTCAAATATTAAAAAACACTGCTATCACAAATGGATTTGGCTATGGATAAATTTATTGAACATTTTCATTTTTGTAACCTTCCAATTTACACTTTAGTCTCAAAGGGTAACATATGCACTTGATTGCTCATAAGCATAACCCTAGATTACCAATACCCAGATTGAAAGAAAACAAATGAAAAGCATACCGTGAACTTGGGAAGGCGAATTTTATAAACGTCAACCAGCTCCATCATGAGATCAAACAAATTAGAGAAAGGACTGTCCAACACCATCCCAGCAATTGATGGATCCTCTGCTCCATAGAGAAGGCTACAACAAAACAAGGCTTTAGACACTGAATGCAATCCATATAACTTGCTTTCCCTTAATTTCTGAAGCAGAAAATTGTATAATTCACTATCCACTATGGACTTATGTCAAATAATTGCTACAATGTAATCTAACATCTGTAAGTCATTTTGTACTTGAAGTCAATTATGCATCCCACAATGGCCATGTTGTGCAGCTCATCTGAACCTCACTTGGCCATTGGGCTCACACTGTGTAGGTCCATATGGTCCCTTAGACGAGTGGACGTAACAAGCAACTCCACGTTATCTTTTAGTGTGTATATGGTTATGTATGTACATTGTATATGTGTTTATATTATCTACCATATGTAATCTATAATCTATAAACTATAATGTATACTGATGACCAAGTGTTAAGACTGCCAAATTCAGAATATGGACATTGAATTGTTGATAACTAATCATTTTCTTTTGAGTAGTGTTAGTTGAATAGACCGCTAAAATCTCTTTGTTCCCAAAAACCATATTTTTACAGTAACATCTCTTCCATATGAGAACTTTTCTAATGTTCGATCAACAGAGAAGTTTAATGAAGGACATCTTATACTAACACAATATCAGGAGAGCATAGAAAGGCACATACTGCACTAAATGTTAATATAAAAACTTCTATGGATCCTGATTATGAGCAGAGGTTCCACTCGAAATATGTCGTCAGCTCCAACTTTCAACGCAGTGAATCCATAAGGTTTAATTCAATGTTATCCACTGTGGAAACATCCAATCTCAGAAACTTTAGTCTTCTGTGTAAACTGTTTGATATTCCTATTTATCCACAAATACTGCAAATCTCACAAAATATGAGAAGGAGAGAGATAACATGGTAGATAACCAATGTACATGAAGCACCACAATTAACCTACAACAGAAATGTAAGAGAGAATACCCACATGCTGTCCTGTTCAATATCTTCGGTGACCTAGTTCAAAAATTCCAATGAAAACATGTGCAAGCATACCTGTCATGTTAAGAAGGGCCAATTAAGCCAGAAGTTATGCACAACCATCAAGATAAAAAATTAACAAGAAATTTACTACTCACCAGTAATACACAAAGGCAAAATTATAACAACAAAGTATTCTCACATACATATAACCCAAAAACAATTTTACCAGTAACAAGAGTCGTAAATATGTACAGTCTCATTGAGAGACCTCATGTCAACTTAGGAATGATACTTACATAACATAAAATAAACCATAAAATCTGTTTCTTATCATTTACAAGTTATATCCCATTATAATAAAGGGCAGATGAGAACACACAAATAGCGATACTAAGTGAAGTCTCTTTCCAGGTAACCCCAAAGAAATGCTATGCCCATCCAAATTCCCAATAGTTTGTTTATAATCCTTAACCACAATAGATCTTCATATATTTCTATAAAGGCAACATTTCTAAGTGACAGGCAAACAATCTACAAATGGAAAAGGTTTAAGAACAGAAAGAATTGTAAAGAGAAAAAAATTAGCATTCACTGCAACTGTTTCACCATGTTAACATATGGCTAGTAGCCTAAAGTTCGAACTTATAAGTACTTAACAATGTTAACTTATGGCTTTTCAAAATTTTGCAGATCCATCACCAGATACATATCCTGATAACTTAGGCTTTACTTGGTTTTAGGGGTAACCTACTTTCCATATCCTAAGGCGATAAGCCCTCATGAGTGTGCTTAAACTGGATGCAAAAATTACACTCTAGCAGAAGAATTCAGAAATCCTATTCTCTATCCCCTTCAAGGATTAAATAAAATCTCTCTTCTAGTAAGAAAAACAGAAAAATAAAATAAAATCAGACGACGCTTTTGAATGGGAATCTTCTTTCCATATCTATATCCACAAATGAAGATATAACTTCACAAATTAGTATTGCCAAGTTGAGAATAGTTAACAAATAGCCAGGTATGAGACTACTAAAAGTTACTGAAGTTAACAACATTGCATTGCATGATAGATGTTTCTTTCAATTGCACCAAGGTGGAGACAAGTTCACAACCATTACATGAAACTGAATTGGTTGACTGCAGATTCTCTTCAACTCAATTGATTGACTGAAGATTCTATTGCACTGCTAGATAATCTAACTTTGCTTTGGATGCAATATGTGGAAGATCTAAGACGAAAAAATATTTGATTAAAGGAGGAACCACATGCTCTAGTCCTTGAAAAACATAGAGGGTAACTACAATGGAAAATTGGGGTATCGAGCCATAAGAACTTTGGAGGTACAAGACCGAGAAGGGTGGTTTGTCAAAATTTGGAAGGTAAAAGCCCCCAAAGAGGCTTATATACTCCATATGTGTCTAGCATTATGTAATATGATAGTTACTTAGGATTTAATGCAAAAACAACATGTCCAAGGCATATGTGTGTTTTATGGAAAAGCTGGGGAAACTAGTGCCCACTTATCAATCCATTATCCATATAGATCCCAAGCGTGGCATCTCATTACTCATTCTTTCAAATTACATGGGACAAGGATCTGCTCTGGTTAGAGATTTGATCAATGACGCAGCACTTGGTTTCAGCAATAGGATTTAAAAACATTTAGAGCAAGTTCAATTTTAGTATTGTGGGGTATCTAGATAGCCCATAATGATCTGCTTTTTCACCAGATATACCTTCCTCTGGCCAATATTAATGAATACTCAGTTATCGACACTGCTTCATTTATTAAAAAAGGACAAATCTTCCCAAGATGCTCCTTACCTAGAGGTACTTTATATTGACAAGTCTATTCCTTGGTATTTTTTATGGGCCTATCAAGGCCAGGAAGAGAAATGTAGGATTGGGGGATTGATTTTTGTAAGATCAAAGTTAGTGGGGGTCAAGTTGTAACAATTATGCAGAATTCATGGCGTGGGAATTTGTTAACTCATGTTTTGTGATAAATTGGATGTTGAAAAGACATCATATTCAAAATATAAACCTTCTGTTGTAAAGGAAAGTGTCCTATGGCTAGGGTTTAAGAGGCCATCAACGTACTGGGGTTGAAAGAGAGATGCACAATGTTCAGCAAGCATATATAAGCAAGTTCAGAGATAAGAAAGGTCCACACCTGATAAACTGAAGGCTGGCCCAAGCTTTCTCTTGAATCCTCTTCTTGCTCCTCTCGCTCCAAGAGACCCGCAAAACAAGTTATAGCTTCCTCAAACCATTATGACCACATATAAGACAATGATAATCAAATAAACATAAACAAATGATCTGAATAACATCATCATATGATCATAAACAAATATTCAATCACACATTGAACAATGATTTGGGAAGAAGAAGGACATCACATCTTTATTAATCCTGAGAACAAGTACAAATATACCTTCTCTTCAGGTTTGGCACCTCACGAAACCTTGATCTGGATCTGCTGCTTCTCTTCTCCAAAGAACTCAGCCTCCAAGCTCTGCAACACAAGGGAAGACCTCCAGGGCAAAGGTGTAGGCAAAGAGAGTCCCGATTCCTCCAGCATAACAATGCAGAAATTCAAGTCCTTCTCATGGCCTCTCCTACCTCTATTTATATGGGTGAAATAAGGTAGTTCGAAGGTTAGAGAAGTTACAGCAGTTAAGGAAATCTAGTTATATGACATAACTAATCTCTACTTAACGCGTGTTTTAAAGTTTAAAATGTTAAGATACACATGCACAGGTTTGCAGGAGAGCAACCCGCGAGTGATGCGCGACTATATAGAAGAGCAACCTGCGCATACAAGGATGCGCAACTTGCTACAAGGGATAATCACGAGTGATGCGCGAGTTGTCAATAGAGAGAGTCACGCATACATCCTAACATGGAAAATGTGGAAAAGTAATTAGCTGGATAGAGGCAGAATGTATTTCATAATAAGCACAGCTATAGTATTCTAGGCAAACCTCAATCCATAAGTGTCCTTTTGTGTGCCAACATAAGGAAAGTTGACACTCGGACGGAGAGGTGCCATTCTGGTGTATAACAGATGCCCCCTAATGTGTGAGGTTAGAGGGGAAGACGATAGCCGAAATACATTATAAAGGAGACAGCTGAGTATGGAGAGAGCAGAGAATCCAAGATCGAAAGGCTTGAGTGAAGGTACCTGAAAGAGAGATGAATGTCAGAAAAACTGATCTCTGGTACATACACGTCCATATACAAAACATCACCATAAAGATACAGGCAGATCCAACATATGTATAACTGATGAAACTATCATGGTCGCTCAATATGCAAAAAGGCGCCATATCAAATCTAAAGGAGCCATGGCCACAAATGAACAAGGTGGATCCATGCTCAACAATCGATCATAGCCACAAAAATACAAGGTGGATCTATGTCTCAGCAAAATGTCATATAAAGTATAACAAGGTCTTGTGCAACTTGGGCAATAGCAAAAAGATGACAATGCTACTGTCAGCCCCAAGGTCTTCAATCCAAACCGCCCAAAAAAGGTACGAATACTAACCATGTGAATAAAGGAGCTGAAGTCGAACATGGAGGAAGCCGTTTGATTACCGGTCAATAATGAAAACCGTTAACAAACGCGAGGGAAACCACCATTAATGAAAATGGTTCCCAAGGTACCTAGTACATTCTAACAAGTGTGATTACAAGGACTTGAAGTCGAACACTTGAAGAATCCATCGAGTAGGAGACATTAAGGTATCCCCACTACCCAATAGCAAGGGAAATTGCCATTGAGGACAACAATTCCCAAGGTACTGTCATAAAACTCTAAATCTCGTTCCCAGAGCAAGAGGTGTTGCAGTCGATAGGAAGAGATCCGTTGGAAGGAAGGCATTAAGGCATCTTTCATCATCCAACACGAGGTAAGTCAAAGACTAATTGGATCTGGAATGGGCACTGAATTTCACAAAAAGGACCGCTGAAGACATGATGTAATGAACTGATACCAGGGAATGGCCGACACAAAAGGTCAAGGCAACTACAGAATGGCTGACAAAGGTTTAATCCTTGAACAGTGAGCACGACACAAAACTGACTTAGGCAGGTTTTGACACGAAATAAGATCAATGACACAAATCTGCAATGTAGGAGACATTGACAGATTCCCCATATAATTGGAAAAGAGACCAACTGGAGGAGTAAGAAACTCTGAATCAGGATAAGGTCAAAAGACTAGGACCCAACTGTTGATAGACTCAAAACTGGTGCTTTGTTCAAGGAAACAAGACTTGCTGCCATGATGTAAAAAGACATGGAAATAAACATTCCCCTTCCCCTCTTTTTTGTAAAGGTTTAACGAGTCCAAGAAAGCAAACTCGGGACCATCTTCATTTTTTGACAAGCTCAAAGAAAAGAAAGAAGAATGCTTGATAAGGCACTAATTCATGGATTTTACGAGCCCGAACTAGTACATGCTCGACGGTGTTTTCATAGTTTAGAGAGTCTGAAAACTCCAAAGAAGACTCCAGGGGGGTCCTTTTTCGTACAATTTAGTCTCCTAAGGCCGAAAAAGTATAAAACAAACCAGAGAAGAACTCTCTTAACTTCTGAAGAAGAAAAGGCGAACCTTTTTTGTATTTAGTCAGGAAGGTCCGAAAAAGGTTAAATTACCACCTACCCAACGCTCCTTCAAAAGCAGCATATAGCCTGAGTTTTACGAGTGTGAAGGAAGGAAAGATCACTCAAAAAGATCCATTTGATTACGAGAAATGGAGCTTACAAC
Source organism: Pseudotsuga menziesii (assembly GCA_001517045.1). Taxonomy (NCBI): domain Eukaryota; kingdom Viridiplantae; phylum Streptophyta; class Pinopsida; order Pinales; family Pinaceae; genus Pseudotsuga; species Pseudotsuga menziesii. The sequence goes on from LPNX011137843.1 coordinate 47,367, forward strand.
AATAAAATCGATGCTTTTTTCTTTAGGGTTTAACGAGCATGACAAAGACATAAAGTACACTCAGAATCTTTTTCATGTTTTGGTCCAGAGCACGAAAAAGAGAAAACTAAGCTCATACCGGGGGTTCCTTTTCCGTAAGTTTAGTCCCTCAGGTCTGGAAAAGAGATAAACCTATGCCTGAGAATACTCTTCTCAATTCAGTAGAAAAGAGAGGGATCCTTTCTCGTATTATTCCACATGGTCCGAGAAAGAGATAACCTACCACCAATGTGGATGCCCATTCACATATTCTTAATGAGCCTGAATGGACAAGTTTACTCGACAGTCAAGTCTATTTTAAGGAGTCAGACTTGGGCCTAAACAAACTCATAATCTTTCCCGTGAAGTTTTAACGAGTCCGAAAAAGTCAACTCGTGGCCTCCTTACTGTTTTTAACGAGCTCGAAGGAGAGCAGAAAGAATGCTCTAAATGCGAGGAGACGAGTGTCATAGACAGGCGAAACTAGTTCCAAGCGCAAGGAACAAACCTATGCATAATGCAAGGAAAGTGAGCAAGATAAGGACACTCGGGGAATGTCTCCTCGGGGTAAAGGTTGTCAAGTTGCAAAGGCAAAATGATACAAGGCTAAGCGGCGATGAGAACAAAGATGAGGGCTTATACAACAACTAAAAGCGTGGAAGCCGGCATCAGGCTCATAAGCGCGAGCAGGGCACATGCAAATGCAATTACAGCTTGAACAACAAGGTGAGGCCCATAAACAGTTGTGAATCCAACTAATAATCCTGTCTCCAAGAAACAACAACATCAGGATCATATTCAGAAGAAAAGATCCGATGTGGGTCACTTTAGAAGAAACACTTGTGACTTTGCTATCTTCTACAAAAGGAAAAGTCAAGGAAGAATCAACCGAAGAAGATTCTATAGGACCAAGGCTCGAGGGTTTATAATCAATAAGATCAACCTCAGAAGAGAAGCAAAAATCAACAAGGGAGATAGAGTCTGCAGGAACAAACTCAATATCACAGGAGCTGAGAAATTCATAAGAAAAAATCAAACTCATCAGGATCACTGACTTGCTTTTCAAATGAAGAATCAAAAGACTCAACAAAAACCAACATAAGAAAAAGGGAAGGCTTACTAAGCAAATCAGGGTTAGACTTAATCACAACTGAAAAAGAAGGTCAGACTGTATCAAAGAATCCAGGAAGACTTCATCCGAAGAGAGGAAATCATCCGAGATAGGACACATATCTGAACTTTCAAATGGATGGACAGAGTGGAGAGAAGGCTCTACAATATGTATAGGATGACTCACCTGATCAACTGCTGGGACCAAGTCCCGAGAAGGTAAGCATGAAAATAGAGGCTGCCTCTCAGTAGCAATTGAACATAAATGACAAGAAGCCACATAGTTCACCTATGGCGGGGTAGTGTCTACAGAAACACTGGGAATCAAAAAAGGAAAGACTTGGTCTCTAGTTGGGTCAGGAGACGAATCAAGAAAATCCAACTGATCGATAGTGACAATTTCTTCGCCATGATTAAAGTACATCACACGAAATAATGTTGACACCACAGCTTGCATGGTATAGACATAATCACGCCCAAGGAGCATATTAAAGTCCAAAGGATCTTCTATTACCATGAAGTCAACTAAGACGGTCTTCCCACCCAAAGTAACAGGAGTTTGAGGAAGAATTCCCAAGGCTAAACAAGTTCTTCTATCAAAAGCCAGTAACTGACTAGCAGTCGACACAAGGCTGGGAGATCCCATACCTCGCGAAGCACGAGCAGACAAAATACTAACTGAGGCTCCTTCATCAACAATGCAACGAGCAATTGTATAGGGTTCAACTTTGACCTTTATCTGGAAAGGTGCAACAGAAGGAAGGCGCGGCTCAACTAGGCTATCCCAATCAAAGGAAGCAATCTGAGAGCTTGTGGGGGTTGATCCGAAACAAGTTCAGTGCCCCCTTGTTCAGTAAGATCTGAACTGGCAGTGAAGAAAATGTGACTAGTAGACACATCACTCTCCGGAGGGAGAGTGGGATTGGTCGATACTGGAATCGATTCAACCGCTTCATGAAAGTCACTCTCCGAAGGGAGAGTGGGATTGACCAAAGATTTCATTGGTTCAATCACATGAGGAGCACTCTCCGAAAGAAGAGTGGGATCGGCCAAATATGAGATTTGTTCGACCACTTGATCAACCAAAGGTTGAGTAGGAGGTTGAGAAACTATAGGGTGTTCAGAAGAAAGAAATCCATGAGTCTTGGACCACACTCTCTGCACCTCTGGGATAGCAGGGCACAAATGAGTAAGATGATCTCCCTTGCATATCACACAAGGGAACTTAAGATGATGCTTTGAATGACCATTTTTCTCAATGGTATCAGCATGACTAGTAGTGGCTGACTGTTTTCTCTCAACATGACCTGCAGAGGATGAGAGTTTTCCCCCAGCGTGAACAACAGAGGCTGGGTGACTGGGTCCAACCTCACTAAGAGAGGCTGGTTGTTGAGAGACTCCATAATGTTCAAAAACGGGATGACCATGAATCCAAACTCTTCGTACCTCCTCAATAGAAGGGCATTTATAAGTAAGGTGGTCTCCCTCACAAAGCTTACAAGGAAACTTGAGCTTTTGTTTTGAACGGGTAGACTTGTCAACAGTGTCAACATGACTCGCAATGGTTGACGGGTTGTCTCCAGCGTGAAGTACAGAGGCTGAGAGACTGCCCCCAGCGTGCCTGGTAGAGGCTGAGATACTAGGTCCAAATTGACTTGTAGAGGTTGGACGGGCACCATCAACATGAACAACAGAGGTTGAATGGTTAGGGTCAACATGCTTTGCAGCAGTTGAGTGTGTGCCCCCAGCTTGAGCAACAGAGGCTGGGTGAACGGATCCAACGTGAACACCAGAGGTTGGATGGGGAGGTTCAACTTGAACACCAGAGGTTGAACGAGTGCACTCAACGTGAACACCAGAGGCTGAGTGACAGGATCCGACATGACCTAGAAAGGTTGGAAGGATCCCACCAGCGTGAACACCAGAGGCTGGATGGATGGATCCAACTTGAACAACAGAGGTTGGATGGGAAGGTTCAACTTAAAAACCAGTGGTTGAACGGATGCACTCAACGTGAACACCAGAGGTTGAGTGACAAGATCCGACATGGCCTGGAAAGGTTGGAAGGATCCCACCAGCTTGAACACCATAGGCTGGATGGATGGATCCAACTTGAACAATAGAGGTTGGATGGGAAGGTTCAACTTGAAAACCAGAGATTGAACGGATGCACTCAGCTTGAACACTAGAGGCTAAGTTGGAAGTTTCAACTTGAAAACCAGAGGTTGAATGGGTGCACTCAGCTTGAACACCAGAGGCTGAGTGGCTGGATCCGACATGACCTGGAAAGTTTGGAAGGATCCTACCAGCATGAACACCAGAGGCTGGATTGAGAATATCAACTTGACTTACAGAGGTTGAATGGGGAGGTTCAACTTGAAAACCAGCGGTTGAACGGATGCACTCAGCTTGAACACCAGAGGTTGAGTGACTAGATCCAACATGACCTGCAGAGGTTGGATGGGTG
>LPNX011137855.1:24839-51958 GCA_001517045.1 Pseudotsuga menziesii
TCTCATAGTCCTCACTTCCAGCAATACCTATATCCAAACATTGAATAGATTCACATGTTTAGTTTATTCTTATTGATTTTACCTCTTAAACAAGAGCTTAAAACATCATAACCAAATCATATACACATGTATATTCATAAGCAAGATAATCCAATACTTATCTGTATTGTGCGTTTCCTCGTTCGTCCACAGGATCCTGCTTCGCTTTGCAAGCCTTGAGATCACCTATGGACTCAGATGTTAGGTCAGCACGCCGGCTTCTCCTCAACATCAAATAATTAATGTCCAGCCAGTACATAACCATGTCAACTGGGCTTGGAACTTTATCATGACCATTTCCAAGTCTAGGATCTACTATGGATCCTTAGGCATATCACAGCCCATCATACACTTATGTCAACAATGACACATACACTTATATCGCCATACACTTATACCAACATACACTTATATCGCCATACACTTATATCAACAATACACTTATATCAACCATTTACCTTTACCTTTAGCCTGTCAACACAAGCAACACAAGCAATACAAGCAACTTATCAGCATCATTTCTCTAAAACTGTAATCACATTTCATATCATTCACTATCAAATATTGAGACACCAGGAGTGCGTCCACTCCCCAAAGTGTAATCAATATTGAAAACCCTTTCATGATTCGACATCGGAAAAGTGTGCACCCATTCCCGGTGTGTGCCGTGCAGGCCCTATGCATACTCAAGCAATCATTCATCATGGAAATAAATCAAAACATGTTCTGCATATACAATTTAATAATTAAACATGCATATTCATAGCAAAGGGTCACAGAACACTTATCCATTTTTCGTCGCAGTATGCCTTTATATCTGTCAGGCACCGTCAAGGAACTGGGAAAAACTGAATGCCAAGCTGGTGAGCTCGCTGCAGAGCTAGAAACACCTACACCAGAACTAGCCTGACTTCTAAGACACCCACACACACCCAGCACAAGGAATCAGTCCCTTCTCTGCTACTCAGTCCCTCAGGCCTTGCATTCCGTTCTAGTGCTATCCCGGGGTTGTGGAGAAGAAATCCAGCCCTCTAGCTCTGTCTGTGTGGTATCCAATCACAAGGTTTAAGCAACCAAGGCCCAATCCATGTTTCCTGTTTACGTTTCATATTCACACCTGTCTCACTGACACAATTCAAACCATCTCACTCATGTTATCACCAAACATGCAGTGCAGATGAGACATTTTCAAAATGTCTAATGGAGTTTCACTCGAACCCCATTTCCAAGATAAGGAAAAACCTTCCCATGAAGTCTGGCTTCTGCAGGCCATCGCACATGGTCTTCCTGCAGTGTGTACCCCTGACACATTCATCAAATAGCCAAACAGTCAATCATTACCTGATACTACAATCCAATTGATCGTTCCATAACCAAGCAATGACATTTAGCAATCAAATTCAATAAGAATTTGCAACTCTACTACTACAGAAGTTGACTTGCTCAATTGTGGGTTTCTTGTAAGCAGCATTACTATGCCCATTATAATTTTATGCTCACTATCATAACATGAATACCCACTTACCATGTGTCCCTCCTGACACAATCTCACACAAGCCAACAATGATTAGTAGTCGTTAGTACCTCTTAAATCCGAAATCCACAATTCGAACTTAACAACCCGTACCAACTAATTTTCACAATCATGAGACTTCTCCTCATAAATAGTAGATTATGGCAGTGGTCAGGAACTTACCTCTCACTGCCGTGTTTGAAATAATCTACCTGAAACATGAATTTCAACCAACCAAACACAATCTTGTGCAAGCCAATGGTGCCTATAAGTGGTCAGCATTTTCTTAAATTTGAAATTCGTAACGCGAATCTAACAAGCTCTTTTACACGGTAGATTCCAGCATTGGTCAGGGTCTTACCTCTCAATGCCGTTCTTAAAATAATCTACCTGAAACACAAGCTTCAACATCCAAACACAAGCTTATGCGAGCCAACAATGGCTAGTGGTTGTCAGCAATTTCTCAAATCCGAAGTTCACAATTCAAATCCTAACAACCTATTATGCATATCATATGGTAGATTCAGGCATTGGTCAGGACCTTACCTCTCAATTCCATTCTTAAAACAATCTACCTGAAACACAAGCTTCAACAACCAAACACAAGCTTATGCAAGCCAATAGTGACTAGTAGTTGTCAGCAATATTTGAAATTCACAATTCAAATCTAACAAGCTCTTTTACATGGTATATTCTAGCATTGGTCAGGGCCTTACCTCTCAATGCCGTTCTCGAAATAATCTACCTAATACATGAGCTTCCATCAACCAAACACTTGGTAAGTATGGATGCATATACCATCTTATTGCTACAACCATCACTGAAGCATTTTCAGAATTTATAAAATTCAAATACTTCAAAGGTTAGTCACTTCAGTATATACCAAACTCATTTACTTCTTGCAATCATTATCATACTAACATTGCAAGGTATAATCACAGCATTCATGCAATTAAATGAAGTGGTTAGATACTCCTTACTTCACAAGTGCATCATTCATACCACCTTGCTCTTCAATAGAGCATTTCTGGTAGCCACTTGATCATGACTATCCTGCATTCATAGCAACCTTCGAAACAGTTCCAGAATTATCATTAATTCACCATTTCAGTCATTAGTTAGTCCGCATACCACATGCATTCATCTCAATGCATTCATGCCATACATCACAACATTTGGACCTATGCTTATGCAATCAGTCATTCACACCCTTCATATGCATACATTCAATGCATAACAAGAAGATTCATGAAATCTTTCCAATGCCTATCCATTCATGCTATCTTGCATTCAATACACCGTGCATGGCCCAACCATGACTAACTCATATAGGATGCATTATTATAATCAATATCATTAACATGTATAGGCATGGCAACTTTCTACATTCCAATATCCACATGGTTATGAGGTCTCTTACCTGGACCAACCCATGGAATCTGCCATAAGCAAACTCTTACCTGCATGGGTCTTACTTACACCCTTTCCATGACCAATTTGGTTGGTCCATTGCAGGAGATTGCAGCATTTGCTCACCAACTTTCACCATGGACTTGTTGCTTTATCCCCTCTCCATAGGGTTGCTGGTCTCATCTTTCAGCATCCGCAACATATTCATCCGGGTCCATGTCATCATTGGTGTTTCCACTAATGCCAACATCAAAGAAATGATCATCATTAGTGGTACATTATAATATATAAAATTTCCAATGTTCTTACCAACATGCAATATCCTTTGCATGCAATACATATTCTCCTACATTTCAGATATATACTTAGGAAATGTAGTTATAATCAGCTAGATAGGGTCTAATGAAAACTTCCCTTTCACATCCCTCATCTTCTCATGGAATTCCTTTTCCACATAGCAGCTGATTGACTTCATAGTCCTTGCTACCCCTGGGCATGCAACTGTCCAGATCGTCCACTTGATAACAGCGGCCATCATTATCACTTTGCTGCTTCATGCTCAGATTCCGGTCACTTATCCTTGTTCCCCACTGGATAAGCTTTCCAACGCCTATTCACATGCGTCATTCCGATCTCGGATGTGAAAACCACACCCCTTCTAAGAATGAAGACTTTCAGCAAACCTTTGCATTTTACACACAGCTGCATTTTGGCCGGGAATGTTAACTTCAACCACCACACTTCCCTTGCATCATTCATCTTTTATGAATTCTAGCTTCGACTAAATTTCCCCAAAACATAGAGTCTTCTTCTCTCAAGAGCGACTGTCTCAGGGGGACGAAGGGGGTCAAGGGGGCTTAGATCGCTGCCTCATTTCTCATTTTCAGCCCCTGAAAATTCCCTGTAAAACAACCCAAAATTTCACTAAGAAACAGTTGAAATCGGCTCACAGAACCATTGTTCCTTCCGCCGTATCGGCTCCTGGGAGCATCAGCACACCCACTGAATCGGCTCTTCCACCATTCTCCCTTCCGCCGAATCGGATCCTCACTTCATCTACCCATTCGACGTATCGGCTCCCGGAACCATCATCACAGCCGCAACGTCGGCTCCCACATCAATCTCCCAGCCGCAACGTCGGCTCCTTTCCCATTCCTTCCTCCGCCGAATCGGCTCCCCGGAAGCTTCTACCTTCCACAATGGCGGCTCTCCGGGTGTTCCAACCCTTCCGCAATTGCGGCTCCCCGGAAGCTTCTACCTTCCGCAACGGCGGCCGTCTGCAGCCTTTCTAATCGGAAGCCCAAGCGATTCGCCATCCGCAACGGCGGGTGAGAGACTTCGCCAATCCATCCGCAACGGCGAACTCCCCCTTCGCCAACTCTTCCGATCGGCGCTTTCAACAACTGAATGTCGGACGTCGGACCAATCTCATAACGTCGGACGTCGGACCATTCTCTCTTCCGCTTCCTCCAACACTTAGCCAAATTTTCGATCTCCCTTTGGCGTCGGCGATCGGACGACTCTTGGATCAGACGCGGAATTGCTCTGCCACCCGCAACGACGGACGTTTTACTTTTCCAAGTCTTCCGCAACGGAGGAAGTTCACTTCCTTCAACGGCCCGACCGTTCCATACTTATCCGGATTTTCAAAATTCTTCTGCGGCGTCGGCGATCGGGTGACTCTTGGATCGGAAGCGAGATCGCTCCGCCACCCGCAACGGTCGGAGGGAAAGATCGTTGCTCCACCCGCAACGACGAAGGCTAACTCCGTGAACCCTTCCGCAACAGTCGGATGGGAGACTTCAGCCATTCGCCCGCAACGGCGAATAGAAACTTCTCTAGCTCACCCGCAACGGTGGAATTCCACTTCCTCCTGTGGTCTGACTGCTCACACTTAGGCGATTTTTCTGAATTCGTTGCTGCCCTGTTGAACAGAGAAGGTAATTCTACCTTCTGTCACTGCGTCTTCTTGGCCCATAGAGGCCCATTGTTGCAACCATGGCGCTCTGATACCATATTGTCACGTCCCCGTCCCTCAACCGGCGAAGAGGACGCGACCAACACAACAACACAGCCGGGAAAGATGCCCAATGAACATAAACAGAAAACAAATGCTAGAATAAAGCATACACAGATGCATTTATCTTCAATCATACAGCGGAAGCAAACACACACATTCCAGCAATCTCCATGTTCATTATAATTCATTTAACATCAATATAAAATTTGCAGAGATGGAATAACCAGCAGCACTTATCTCTTGATGAAGAATTCACCCCCAACCAGCTACGTCGCTGCAACGTTCCACCCAACCATAGGCCATCTTGCTCATCAATCTCTCAGCAACACTGCCACCCCCGAGCTGGGCATGATTCCTCCGGAATAAGGGTCAATTGCAGGCTTATACATAGCCAAGGGGACATAAGCAACAAAACAACACAGCTGGGTTTCACAGGCTTTCAACAACCAAGCCAAGCCAGCATAGTCCAAAGACTATCCATTGCACTCAGGCAACCAATCAGCTGTCACAGCTTAAAACATGGAAAACGAATTGCACAGCCCCAAAAACACAACAGCAAGCAAACTACAACAGGGAAAAATGACCCAACTAATCTGTGAGACAGCCAAAACCGTGAATGGCCCTTCACAGTCAGTCGTGGATGCAAAATCATGGCTCTCAGCTCACTATGTGCGCCCCAAATAGAAGAATACCTACGCGTGGGTAAACAATCCGACCCAGCAAGGAAAATAACAGACAATGGAGGCCCTGCGTGAGGAAAAAACGGCTCCGAATTTATCTGCGGATGCACACACAACAGGAAGGACACGATTTTGCAGTTCGTGGGTACTCAGTAACTCGTGGGGAGAGGAAGAAAACCTGCGTGAGACCAAAAATGCCCCAAAACCTGTGCGTGAGAAGCCAACAGACCCAAAATCGTGGTGAGTGAGTAAACTGACCAGGGAGAGTGCGTGAGGGAGAAGAATGGGCAGACGTGGGTGGAGTGTGGATGTGGGTATGGAGCTGACAGCCCTGCCACCCCACTCCCAAAGGCGATAACTGCCCTCAACCACTCAGCCATATCTCCTCAACCACCAGCTCTGAAGCATTAACGAGGTTGACAAGGTTGGGTGAGACAAAAAGGTGGCAAATCAACAAGGCAATGAAACATGGGTTTTTCCCCCATAACCAAGGTTTGACATCCCCCACCCCTTATCCTTTGGAACCATGCCCTTTTCATTCAACGTTGCACTGCCGTAGCTGGTTGTGGTTTATTTTAATTGATGTGCGGGTTTACATGATGCCAAATTAAAATGTGCCGAATAGCACAACATACCATCGGCAATTATCCCCATTGCCGAAACATACACAGCCAAATCAATGGTGGGGATTTTACCTTGAGCTCCTCACCATGATTAATTACATTATATACATCATGGAAATGGGGTCAAAACCGGGGATGTGACAGAGAGTGGTCCTAGAACTTACCAAATGAGGATGGTGTTATCAACCAAAATGGCACTTCTTTGTCCGAGTGCTGACATTCACTGTGTCAGTACACAAAAGGAAAATTTGGATTGAAGTGACCAAAACAATATAGATGTGCATGACCTTTGATGTATTATCTTCAGACCATCCATATATATTTTTATTTTGAGTTTTGATATGCATATGCGACTATGTGCATTGCAACTTGCATGTCATACATGACTATGTGCATTGCAACCCGCGCATACCCTGCATACGCAAGTTCCCTTCAAGAAACACGCTTGTCATACACGAGTTTCCTATGTTAATCCCTTCATATAAATTAATTTGAAATTAAAAAATATAAATCAAGATTATATGAGATTAGTTGGACCCTAATTCATAACTATCCCAACTGTCTCAACCATCCCAACCTTCGAAACCACTCTATTTCCCAAAGTATAAATAGAGGCATTGGGGTGGGGCTAATGAATCAATTTTTGGAGAGAAAAGTTGTGCTAGTGGTATATATTCAAATTCTTGGAGCAGCAGAATTCAGAGTCCTTGGTTGCAGAGGATTCCTTGTGTCAAAAGCTGGGTTGTATTCTTACCTATTCACCTTTTGTTAATAAATAAAATTCTTCTTCCAATCTTGTATTATGTTTATCTCATGTATATTGGTTTAATGAATGTGTTCAATGATGTTATTATTATGCTTTTCATCTAACCTTTGATATGTATATGTATGAGATATTTCTTGAGGAATTGGCTCTTTGCAGATGAAGAGAAGCATCCCAAGAAGCTTTGGAGAATATTGGAGTGAGAGAAGACCAAGCTTGGATCAACCGTCATAAACCGGGTAAGCCAAGATATCTTCCTATTCTCATTCCATTTTCTTTAAAATCTGATTGTCTACAAGTCTAGTAGTAAGTTGGTAACCCCAGACCCTAGGTTACAAGGGTGAAATTTCTGGCACAACAAAACTGGTGACTCCACTAGGGAGCCCAACCTACTATGGGTTTATATTGTATGTTCTTTACCGATCTTTGCTATGTTTCTGATTCTAAGTGTGGTCTTTTTTATCTTCCTTTTAATTCACAGTGTAGTGTGCCCAGAAGCCTTTATTTTTTTCTTTATTGAATTTTTTTTTTTTTTGTATACATGGGTTGCTATTATACACAGTCCCGTATAACAACTTGTATATGTGGGTTTCTCTATAAGACACTCACATATGGTACATGGGTTTCCTGCATACACAGTAGCATATATCCTATAGCAGCATAATTTTTTAGTAGGGTTTTCTTGTCCCTGTCCTTTTTTATTTTTGCTTGCTTAGGAGTCTTCTGAGTCTGGCATGACTCTATGAGTCTAAAAGTCTTGTGTGTCACACCTTGTGTATGTTTTCAATCCTTTGAGCTTTCTTTTTTTTTATTTTTCTTTCATCTCATAATTGGAAGTTGTTCCTCCTGCTTGGTTGACGAGTTCAGTGATCAAGGATTTTGATACTATATATTATGTACTTCTTTTTGTAGTGTTAGGGTGGCATTTGTTCTTTTGTGAGTCTAGTGGACTTTTTGGGTTCAATAGTCTCTCCAAGTCAGTTTTTTCTGAGTCTTCTTCTTGTTTTGTTGAAGCTGGTTATTTTGGGTCCTTTATACTTCATTTTACTTATTATATGTTCTGATTATTCAAACTTGCTCAAAACAATTTTCATTTAGTTGCATTGTAGTTTTGGAAGAATTTGAAAAAGTGAAGAAAAACATCTTATAATTTTACATTTAGTTGCACTTAGTCATTTTCTTTTCAGTATTTTTTCAAATAAAATTTCAAAAATTACAAAAAAAGTCTTAGTTTTCTAGCACTTAGTTTCAACTTCATTAGCTTAAATTTGCAAAAAAGAAAAGAATTTTTCCTTAAGTAGTTGCAATTTGCTTTGGAATTTGCTTTATAAATCATATTAATTTTTCTTATCAAGTCTATAACATCACAGCATTTCACGTCATTTACCTTCTGACTAAGAACAACCCTTAAAATGAACGATATAATTCAAAAAATATTAGTATGTTTTATTTTATAGGCTCATACACCAACTAGCTTAATCTATACTTGCGGAATATGAGTTTTACTCTTCACAAGTGTTTAAATTTAGACGTAGTTGGCCAATCATTAAGTAAACCCTCTTCTATGTTGATTGTATCTAGGAAGATCCTCTGAAATGGGAGCTAAGCATGAGACCGTGTGGAGGCTTGGACTAAGGAGATAACCCTCTCATTCCTTGTCAAAGCATATACCAAGGTTTTTGCACATCTATGGATTCTATCTTAGACAAGGTTTCGGTATTTTCTACCCTTCCCATGCGTATGAACCAGGCTTGCGAGTGTCCCCCCAGACTATCAATATAGTTGAGGTATCCTTTAGTCTCTTTGACATCTAGGGTTCATACGTAGGTACACCGAAAGGCTATTTTTGGTTGACCTTGGACATGCTTGGAAGGTAACCCTGGTACAAGGTGTGGGAGGGCGATGGGTGATTCCTCTGCTTGTGCCTAAGAACATCTATAAGGACGGCAAGTAACTGTCTCTCAGCTTTCTTTTGGAAATCACATCTATACCCCTTGTGTCTATTGTGGCTTTAGGAAATTTTGTAGTGATTGTTGTGTGGTTTGTTTGTGTTTAGTTGACCTTAGGCTATGAAGAGTCAAACTTTTAATCATGGAGGACCAACCTCTTAGAAGGTCAATAAATTTACAAAACCTTCCTCCGTTTACTATAGTGGATCCTCCACCGCCCCCTCAAAGGCAGAAATTAGACACAGACGATTCCTTTGAACTGATAGGAATTAGTGAAGTTTCAAGTGAACCAGAACTTAGGAAAAACTCGGTTGATACAACCACAATAGAGATAGAGGACTTGTAGATTAATGAGTTTGCAAGAAACTTTAATTCACCTCTTACTTACCTAAATGATCCTGTGATCGCCCAGGTTCATCCTTTCAATTCACCTGTGATTGGTGTTCCAATGAGCAAACTAATGTCTAGTGCAGGAGAAATCCCTTCTATCCCCATCTCAGCTATTCCCGTTGAAGGAGTGCCACCTCCCCTAGTTGGTACTCCTAGAAAAAGTATACCTGCTACTCCCTTAACTCCAGCTAGTTGGGTGGTTCAACCATCGCCTTCCACAAATGTGGCAGGAACTTCTGGTGGGGTGGTCACTGGGATTCCTAGTGTAACTTCTGCTTCACCTTCTTTTGCACACACCGCCCAGAGTGGTCCTATTGGATCCTCTTCATTTGTCCAGGGTTTTACTTGGAATGGGGGGGACATTCCCCCATACATTACACCACATATGAATAATCCACTAGATTATGGGTGGAATCCTTTCCAAAGTGGTCTGACTACTTCACAACCGGTAGTTGGGAGAAACCCCACATTTACATTTGGGAACCATGGGACAAGTCCTTCTACCTCCCAAGCGTGTACTTTTCAGGCTCTAGGTAGGCCTAAAATTCCTTTCCTGGTATCTTTGAACTTTCCAAACTTGTCCAAGTTAATGAATGAGCCAGTGAAACATGATGCCACCTAGCCACCTGTCCCTACCAAATTTCCCTCGAATATTCCAAAATTCAAAGGAAAAGTTGGTGAAGACCCAAGGGCTGATATAACCACCTTTCACTTGTGGTGCTCTTACAAATCATTGAATGATGACACCATTCAGTTGATATTGTTCCAAATAACTCTAACTAGTGCCGCAACAAAGTGGTACATTGAACTACCCTTTGTTGCATTTGATATTTTTTGGGAATTAGCTAATGTGTTCCTTAACCACTTCCAACTTCCCATCCGGTATGATGCCGGCACAAAATTATTTTCCACCTTTCAGCAGGACAAAGGCACTCATATTTCAAATCACATCCAAGAGTGGCGAAGACGGAAAAGGCTCATTAAGGCCACTATCCCTCCCGATTTTTTGTTAGAATGGTTCCTTAAGTCCTTATCGTCGTATATATCTAAGGATGTATCCACTCCGAGAGTAACTAATGAGGAAGAGGCTATCCTTAGGGCCCAGTAGTTAGATTTGATATATTCTCAGTGTGGGATTCTATATGAAATCATCCTTGATGCACCGAGGCCAACACGTAGTGTCGAGAAACCTAAGCCTAGACCCCATGCCGATGGTGTGGTTGGTTCATTTAAATATCCCACTATAGAATCTTTGGAAAAACAACTCCATGAGTTGTCCGTTAAACAATCCACAATAGAGGTAGCAAATGTTTCCCCCTCATCCCAAAATGTAAATGTATTTTCTCAATCCTCCCAAAAGAGAAAACAGCAGTCCGATGGGAAAAAGAAAAAAAGGGGAAGAAAGGTGGGGGAAACCAAAACAAGCCAAAAGACAAAATCCACAAAAAATGCTGATGGGGGCAAAAAATATAAGAAGAAGGTGAAATTTCCATGTAATTTGTGCTAGGAAGATCACCTGAACCATCAATTCCCTCTTATGGATCAAGCTCAGAAGCTAATAAAAAATAAACAACCGGATGCTCTAAAGGATCCTTTTCCCCAAGGACAGAACGCAACTTCAACTTCTAATGTAGCAGGGAGAACTGCTAGTGCCCCTGACGAAAACTATATCAATATGGTTCGATCCCAGACCTTGATCTAGACTCAAAACAAGAACTATGAGATGGAGGCTCCTAAGAAAGATAAGTCTATAGGTGAAAATTCAAACCCTCTCACAATTGAAAAATCTGTTGAAACTATGCCTAAGATACCAAAAAGTGCCTTGAAGAAAGCATTGCATAATCCTAATGCTAGGGCTACAGCCAATTACTCTGTAGTTTAATATCTATCCCAAACCCCTTGTGCGATGTCAGCTTTGAAGGTGTTACAGAGTTGTCCTGCCCAACGAGATGCATTCTTAGCAGCCTTAGGTAGTATGGATTCATCAAGCCTCATGCTAAAGTTTAATTCGTCTAATGTCATAATTTTCCTACCGTATAATGTGGCCTTGTGGATAGATGTCATCCATGGTGGAAAAACCATTGGAAGGTCATTTGTCGACAAGGGTGCTTCCACATGTGTCATGTCCTTGTCTTGTTGGAAGGATCTTGGATCTCCAAATCTAGTGCCATCGAATACCCTACTTACTGCTTTCAATGGAAGTTCATTTCATCCACATGGTATCCTACCAACTTTCGAGATAAAGTTGGTAGGGAAGGCAATGTATATTGAAGTAGAGGTAATAGATGCACCGTTGGATTATAACTTGCTCCTGGGGATAAGTTGGACTTATGGTACTATTGCATCGACCATTCTTCGGGTGGTAGTGTTTCCACACGAAGGGAAGTTGGTTACAATAGATCAACTTAATTTCACTCGAAAGGTCCACATGGAAACTAATGAGTCCACCATGCCATTGGTTGATCAGGTCAAACCTGCTTCAGGGAGCTTAGGGGCTGGAATGTATTCATCATTAATGGGCACATTTGATATCCCAGCCCCGATTAACTACTTAGGTTCTACTAGTGTAGGGAATTCTATTGCAATGGTTGGCAATAGAACAGACCCTTGGGTTCTTCCTTCCCGTTATGAACCTGAAGTTCCCTTATCGATAGTGGAAGTAGCCTATCAAGCTATCATTAAAACCATTGTTGATCCTGTTTCGGTTCCTCCTATAGTCTCAAAGGAGCCGAAAGAATCCTATCTTCCTGCTTAGGCAGAGAACTCTTTGTATACTGATGACTGCTTAGATATCGTTTTTCCTTCAGACGAAGCCATTTTAGAATCCATGAGCAGGTTAGATAATACCTACGAAGATATTCATCATAGATCCTACTTTCTTCCTGAGTTAAGCAGGATTGAAAATCAAGAGTTCCATGTGATACTGGGAGGTGATGCTGATATGCAAATAAATCCCTTATTAAGGGAGGGAATCTTCACTGAGGGGAATATGGAAAACATTTCTATTAATATTCCTATCAACATCTCTGTGAACCCCAACATTGTGGAAAATGTATATACTAGTGCAAACTGATCTCCAGAGAAGATTGCTATCTATATGGTCTTGTTTAAGGAATTCTATGATGTGTTTTCCTGGTCATATGAGGAGATGCCAGGCATAGATCCATCGATAGTCAAACATGAAGTCTGAGCCTACCCTAATGCCAAAATAGTTTGACAAAAACTTAGACCTTTCAATCTGCATAAAGAGACAGTTGTTAAGGCTGAAGTTGAAAAGCTACTGAAAGCTGATTTTATTTACCCAATAGCTTTGAGGGAATGGGTATCCAACCCTGTTCTCATCGAGAAAAAGAAAGAAATGATATGTGTCTGTACTGACTTTCATGATTTAAACAAAGATTGTACGAAGGATAAATACCCTACACCATTCATAGATCAAATCATTGATGCTTGTGTAGGGAGTGAAGTCTTTTAATTTATGGATGGTTTCTCTGGGTATAATCAAATTCAAATCAAGTCGGAAGACCAACATAAAACGAATTTCATTTTTCCTTGGGGTACATTTGCATACAAGAAAATGCCTTTTGGATTGAAAAATGCAGGGGCTACCTTTCAGTGAGTAATGAATTTTTCCTTTCATGACATTAAGTCTATTGTCAAACCCTACCTTGATGATTTGCCAACACATTCTCGTAAGAGGATTGATCACCCAGATCACTTGTGTTTAATATTTGAACAATGCAGACATTATAAAATACACTTCAATCCCCACAAGTGTATTTTCTATGTCAAGTCAGGTAGACTTCTTGGGTTCATTGTTTCTAACAAAGGTATTCAGGTGGATCCTTTGAAAGTTGAGGCCATTGTAAATATTCCTCCTCCTCGTTCCATCAAGAAACTTCAGAGTCTGCAAGGGAATTCTAACTTTATTTGACGTTTTATCATGAATTATGCCAAGATCATGAAAATTTTCATGTGCCTATTGAAACGGGATACCCCATTTGCATGGGATGAGACCGCACAAAATGTGTTCGAGGCATTAAAGAAACCTTTGTTGTCGACACCTTTATTGCATCCACCAGATTACTCTCATAATTTTATATTATATCTGGCTGCATTTGATTCGACTATTGAGGTAGTTCTAGTCCAGAAGGATGATAAGCTCCAAGAGCATGTCATCTACTATCTTAGCCATGCTTTAGCTGGCCCTAAACTTAGGTACTCCCATGCCAAAAAATTGGCCTTAGAAGTTGTGTACATGCTGTTCAGAGCTTACCTCACTATATCTTACTAAGGACTACAGTAGTAGTGGCATATGTCAATCCCTTCCAATATGTCTTGTCCTGACGCATAATTGGAGGAAAATTTAACAAATGGATAATCATTCTCCAATATTTTTACTTGGATTTTCAATCTGCCAAATCCAAAAAATCCTTAGTTTTTGCTAAGCTCATTGCGGAATTTCCAATTGAAGAAGATATAGAAATTGAAGAAGACTCATTCCCAGATGAGTACATTTTCTTGATTTCCACCTCTAACCCATGGTATGGAGATATACTTATCTATCTCTAGACTCTGAAGTGTCCTGCAAGCTTTTCACGATAAGTGTTATAGCTGATTTTACCACTCCAAGTGAATCACTCTAGTATGGCCTTCACTTGTCCCTCTACAAACTCCTTAGACCCCTTGGACCATTTTTTGTCATTTGATGTTTTCTTGACCATCCCTAAAAACATGTGAAAATTAATGCACATGACTTTTAAACCCCTAATTGCGTATATACACGGGTTTGACCCCTAGAACCATGTACATCTGGATGTGTGCATAATCCAAATCCTTTTGGAGTTTTCCTTGACATGGATCTGACTCACTTAACTCTTGGCCTTCCCTATGCCTTGAGATTGCTCGGATTCAACCTTTCACTACCCCTTTGAAAATCTATATAAGGAACTCTTTAGTACATTGAAGTCATATGAGAGAATTGAGAGCAAAGATACTATAGTCCATTGTTGCTAGAACTTGTGCTTGAGTCTACATCCCTTTGTCCCTTGGAGCACTTTTATGTTCTTCCCAAGCTTGCCTCTTGATTATGAGCTTGCTATCGAGAGATGGTGGATTGAGGTGGTGGAGGCCCAAGTGGGGGATTCAGTTTCTCTGATTCACAGATGTGCCGACAGAGGTTGTATCCATTGTAATCTCTGATTTTATATTAATAGAAATATCTTTTCCTGTCCAATAATGTATGTTTGAATGAATATTTTATCCATGGATGAATTCAAATGCTTATACATTGTTGATTATATATGCTAGAATAGATATAACACCCATATATATAGTATGCTTGTATTTTTTACTTGTTGTTGAGGAAGTGATTAATCAATACAAGCTGAAGTTGGAAAGCTCAACGGGGATCTACTTCAACCGTTCGGAATAAGGTACGAGGTCTGATCCTTTAGTGTTAGATATTTAGTTTCTATTGCATATTGGAAAGGATTGATTTCTAGATTCAATTTGTCTGTTGTGGTACCCCAAGCCATAGGAATTTCTCTCAGTAACATAATTGGTGACTCTGCTAGGGAGTTCCTAGTAGTTGTCCTTTGGGGGTTTTCAATTGGCATTCAATGACTTTGAATTTCTCTTTTTCTCTTGTTTCTGTGTCGGGTCTGGGGGAATGTTTTTGTGGCAGTGTCTGATTGGAGTGAAGTTTGTCTCAGCTTGTCTATTTGACTCTATTTTTATGAACCTTTCTTCCTGTACACAATTTTTTAACTCACAATCACGTATATACGTGGGTTTCACTACTAGTTGCACGTGCACACGCGGGTTTACTACAAACAGTCACATATGCCCTTAGTTTTTCCTTCTAGAGGACGTTGGATGGTTGCTGGGTGAATTTTGATAATTGCTGAGTCTCCTTTGATACTGCTAGAGTCTGTATACACCTCTATTTCTGACCAGAGACATTGTTTTTAGGGTAAAATTTCTTTTTTGAAGAATGTTCTTGTCATTGCATTTTCGATTTTTTGTTTTGGGATTAGTGCATTAGATTTCTTTTACCTTAGTACTTTGCTTGAGTGCTGCTTGAGTGTGCTTGCAGAGTCTGGGGGTTGTAGAGCCATTCGTTTGCTTTTATATCTCATTTTTATTTCAAAAAATCCAAAAATATTTGCTTATCATCATGCATTGCATCTTGCATTTTGCATAGTACTTGCACTAGATTTGCTTTGGAGTATTAGTCAGGATTTCATATAGGAAAGCTTGCATTTATCATTTGAAGAAAATTGTGCATTTCACGTAGTAGCATACCCTATTTTTCATGGACACAGTGCATTTGCATTGATTGTTAGGTGTTCATTTTGCTTCATGTTGTGTCATAACACCATTAGTTGCATGACCATATACCTCTTTTGAGTAATAAAGCCAATTAAAATCAACGCTTAATTAAAATGAACTACACTATTTTATTTGATAGGGTTCACCAACAAGATTAGGTTTTAGGGTCTTGGAATAGTTCATTGTGAGTAAATTCTCCAAGACCACTAAACAAAAATATGTATGTGTTTGTCCAGGTGAGTGTGTGAAATTCCTTGATATAACCAGTCTTTCTCAGGATCCTCCTCTCAAAAGGGAGTTAAGCACAAGGCAATGTGAGTGGTTATTGATTGGGATGACCCCTAGTCATAATTGAGTGGCACTAGAGATATTTCCAGGATTGTATTCATATCTAGGGGATATTTCAAGAGTTTTGGGCTTTGCTACCTTGCCCATACAGTCAATCCCGCCTGCGACTGTCCACCTGAGCATTGATTATATTGAAGTGACCTTAGTGGCCTTACCTAGGATATCAAGGGGGTACTTTGTAGGGGTTATTCTGTGTGTGTTGGCCAGGTTGGGGTCGGACAACACAGTCTCTTTACACGTTGAAGCTCAAGGCCACAATAATAGGTTACGTACCCCCACTTGTTGTGTATGGGAGTCTCAAGCCTCTCCTGGGAAAGACATACATACCTACTTCATTCGGGAGCTCACTTATCCTACCCTTGATTGCTTGTGGTTGTCTTTAGATTTTCTTGGTAATTGCTCTGTGCATGTTAGCTTGTCTAGGGTTTACGTAGATAGAGAGCCTTTTATATTTTTTGAGTCATTGTGGATTTGGGTGTGGATCCTCACCGTTCTCATCGTTTAGCAGGACTTCTACCTTCTACATCTCCTCCTCCTTTGGGAGATAGAAATAGACAGTCCAGGTGGACTACTTCACACATTGATTCACACACCATGGGAGACCATATAGAAGGTATTCTTGAACCACCTTCTCCCATTCATGTGGAAGATGGGGAATTTACTTCCAACTATGATCCTTCACCTGATTTGACTGAGTTAGGTCCTGTGATTTCTGAGATAGGAACTTTTCATGATAGACCTACTTACTCTAGGGTTGATTCCCCATTGACACATCACCTGTATGGAATGCTGGAGGATGATGAGACTCATTTTGAACCCGCGAGCACTAGTTATGGTAGTTATGGTATTTATGGTTTTTCCACAAATGATTTGGCATTCCATGTCAAATCTGAGTTTGAGCCTAACACTATGCCTGGGGGCACTTTCATTCCTTACCATGTGGAGAGGTTTGGGAGCACAACTCACATTGCATGTTCCATCCGGGTAGTGGAAGCCACATCACATATTACTCCTAGGTCTAGGGTTAGTGATCCTATTAGGATACTAGATCCGAGACGAGTGACTATAGGGAAAAACATGTACATAATTACATAGGTCCCTTTGTCCTCTATCCCTAGTTCTTCAAATGTTCACCCTCCACCTCATTCACGTGGTCCTTCAGGACGGAATGTTGCTACGAGTCATGTCCATACTGTGGTTACTAGACCAGTTGTGTCTTAGGTTCATGCATTGCCCGTTGTTTTGGGAGGTCATGTTCATACTTCTAGAGGTCATATTCCTACTTCTGGAGCGTATATTCCTACTTACGGAGTGTCTCATGGGACATCCCATGCAATGACTTATGGGCCCTATTATGGGATGTAGTATGGATAGGGTTCTTCACCTTATGGGTGCGGGTATCAACAACCTACTTACTCTCCAAATTATAGCTTTGTAGCTCTGAATAGTCAAGTTACACCACACTATGGTGCTTCCATGCCACCCCTATACAGGTCAAACGGGAGGAGGGAACTATAGCCAAGGCCATGGTGGTTATGGTAATCAGACCTATGTGAATCAGAACTATCAGGGAGCAATCCATCGACCTAATCATCCTAGGCTCCCTTTCCTCACAACACTGAATCTTCCTAACTTGTCGAGATTGATGAACAATCCTGTAGCTCATGACCTGACTTGGCCGACTGTCCCTACTAAGCTTCCCTCGGACATACCTAAATTCGAGGGCAAACCGGGAGAGGATCTGAGTGAACATGTTACTACCTTTCACCTATGGTGCTCTTTGAATTCCTTACACTAGGACTCAATCCATTTAAGGCTGTTTCAATGCACCCTTACAGGGCCTGCCGTGAAATGGTATATAGAGCTACCTATGGGGGCATTCACTTTGTTCGATGACCTAGCGATGAATTTTATTAACCACTTCTAGCTACTAGTGCATTATGACATTGGTACTAAACTATTGTCGACATTTCGATAGGATAAAGCCACAGATATATTGGATCATATCCAAGAGTGGCATAGATGGAAGAGGTTGATTAAAGCCTTTATATCATCGAAATTCCTCCTCAAATGGTTCCTTAAGTCGTTATTGCCGTATATAGCGAAGGATGTTTCTACATCCGAAGTGCAAATTGAGGAACAAGCCATTTTTAGGGTGCAGGAACTGGATTTGATTTATGCTTAGTCCGGTTTGTTATATGAGATCATTCACAATGCTCTGTGTTCTAGTTTCGACCCCAAAGTTAAACCTGGAACACATGTTAATGTCATTGTTGGTTGTGTGAGTGATAAACCTGTGGATTCAGTTGCAAAACGCGTCAGTTAGTTTTCAATCAACCAATCTGCTTTAGGACAAGCCATGGCTTCATCTCAACCCGCCTAAATGGCGGGTGTGCTTTCAGTGCAATCGTTGGACCAGAAGGGTAACCAGCAACCCAGATGGAATAAAAAGAAGGGTAAGAACAATCGTAAGGGTGGGAATAGGAATGAAAATGCTAATAATAATGACAAGAATGCCCATAATGTTGGGGGGGACAAGCAAGCTAAACATAAGGTTAAATTTCCTTGCAAGTTGTATAAGGAATATCACCTCACTTACTTGTGCCCTCGTATCAATGAAGCCTCGAGATTCTTGGCACAGGGCCCAACTATGCTGACTAACCCTTTACCTCACAATCAAAATATGAACTCGAGTACCCATGATCAGTCTGGTGGTGATCAAGATCCACCAGAGGGTAGTGGTAATGGTTGCATTAACATGGTACATGCTGCGAAAGTTGTGACCCGTGCGAAAGACTATGGTTCATCACAACCCAGCCCAGGAAAGGAACCTGATCCACCAGGGACTCCTTTACGTATTGAGAAACTTGTGGATAAACCTGAAACTACACCTCACATTCCTAAGGGAGTCCTTAAGCATTTGGGACATAATCCTAATGCCAAAGCCACCCAAAACTATTCTGTTGTCGAGGATTTGGGCCATACTCCTTGTGCGATGTATACACTTGAAGTACTTCAGAGTTGTCCTTCACAAAGGAAGGCTTTTCTTTCTGCCCTTGGTGTGAAAGATGATAATTCTTCCTCTGTGATTAAATTTGAAATTGCAGGACTTCAGCCTTGTTTTCCTTACTATGTGTCTCTTTTGATTCACGTAGAATGTCTTAACATGACTGTCAAGCGCACTGTGATTGACGAAGGCGCTGCTGCTTCTATCATGTATTTATCATGTTGGAATGGTTTAGGTTCCCCTGAGTTGTCTAAATCAGTGACCATGTTAACTGTGTTTGATGGGAGATCAGTCAAGCCGCACAGAATCCTTCCTTCCCTCAAGGTCCATTTGGGAGGAAAGACTATTTCAATAGAGGTTGAGGTGGTTCATGCACCCCTCGACTACAATCTCTTGCTGGGTAGGAATTGGATGTAAAGTATGCAAGCTGTAGCTTCTTCCCTATTTCACATTGTATTCTTTCCATTTAATGGGAAGATAGTCATGATTGATCAAACGTCATTCAAGAATCCATTAGTTACCGCATCTTCGAGAGCTTTGATCCCGATCATAGAGCACTCTCAGCCAGCAACTGGGAGTGTGGGTGTGGGCATGTATCCATCCCTCATGGGAAGTTTTAGTTGTCCTGCACCGATCCTTATGATAGGGTCTAGTTCTAGTGAGGCTTCGACATCTATGAGATCGGTGTCTTTTCGCACGAGTCATATGGAATATTCTTCCTACACTGAATACTTCAAGTGAGCCCATCGTGATGGATGTGTCGTTGCCTGCAACTATGGTATTTTATCAAGCTAATCTTGAATGTGTTGTAAAACCTAGTCCTTCCTCTTCGTGGATGGAGGAGGAGGACCCTTATGTGTTGCCTGCATGGGAAATACAGTCTTCTCACATGCACGACTGCCTTGAGAGTGTTTTCCCTTCAAATGAAGTGATTATTGAGGCCATGTCAAGAGTTGGGCCACCATGGGAAGAGCTCCATCATAGATCTTACTTTCTTCCTGAGGTTGATCGCTTGGAACGTGAGGACTTTAGGGAGGATATTAGTTAGAGAATTTGTATTCCTATGGTTCCATTAAGCTCTCCTAGTCCGATGGCTGATGGAAACATGGAAAATATATCTCCAATGATTCCTATCAATATCTCTCATGATCCTGGCAGGATAGAGAATGTCTATATTGGGGCAGAATGTTCCCATGCTGAGATTCAAGAATAAACCGATTTGTTTAAAGAATTTTGTGATATCTTTGCTTGGTCTTACGATGAAATGTCAGGTATCGACCCTCGCATTGTTGAACATGAGATTAAGACTTATCCCAATGCTAAGCCTGTTTGACAATGCTTGCATGCGGTAAATCCTAGGAAAGCACCCGCGATTAAGGCAGAGATAGAGAAATTGTTGAAAGCCAGTTTCATCTATCCTGTTCCCTTGATGGAGTGGGTTTCAAACCCCGTTCCATTGGATAAGAAGCAGGGAGCGATCTGCATATGTACTGATTTCTGTGATTTGAATCATGCCTGTAATAAGGACAATTTCCCCACATCATTTATTGATCAGATTTTGGATGAGTGTACGGGTAGCGAGGTTTTTTCCTTCATGGACGAATTTTCTGGATATAATCAGATACAAATTAAACCTGAAGACCAACATAAGACTGCATTTATTTGTCCTTGGGGAACTTTTGCATATCGAAAAATTCCTTTTGGCCTTAAGAACGCTGAACCTACTTTTCAGCGGGCCATGACCTTGATCTTCCATGATCTCAAATCAATTATCGAAGTATTTTTGGATGGCTGCTCATTCTTGTATGAGAATGCATCATTCCTATCACTTGAGATTGGTATTCAAAAGGTGCTGCCATTATTTGGTTAGGTTAAACCCTCACAAGTGCATCTTTTGTGTGAATTCTGGTCGCTTGTTAGGATTCATCATTTCTAAAGAGGGTATAAGAGTCAACCCTTTGAAGGTTGAGGCAATACTTTAGTTGTATCCCCCAAAAAATATTCATCATCTTCAAAGTTTGCAAGGCATGGCAAAATTCTTACGGAGATTCGTTGTCAATTTTGTCAATTTGACTAGAGGCTTCATGCGTCTTTTGAAGAAGGACACCACCTTTTGTTGGGATGAGTGAGCCCAGGATTCCTTTGATGCGCTCAAGCGAGCCCTAGCATTGGCCCCAGTGATTAGTCAACTAGACTATAGCTGTGATTTTCTACTTTATGTGGCTACGTCCATGGAGACGATTGGTATGGTTTTGGTTCAAGAGGATGAGGTGCTCCAACACCATGTCATATACTATATGAGCCGGAATCTTATTGACATGGAGATCCATTATTCTCATGTTGAGAAGCTTTCTTTAGCTACCGTACATGTGGTTCAATGGTTGAGACATTATATTCTCCTTCACCGGACCTTGGTTGTAGCCCATGTCAATCTGTTTCATTTCATCCTCACTCGAAGGATGATTGGGGGAAAATATAATAAATGGATTGTCATCCTGCAAGAGTTCGATCTCGATTTTGTTTCAGCAAAATCGAAGAAATCGTTAATTTTTGCAGAGCTTATATCATATTTCCCCAGCGAGGCCAAGGAGTTGGTTTTTGAAGATACGTTTATCGATGAACACATCTTCTTAATATCAACTTTAGACCCATGGTATGGGGATATCATTATGTATTTACAAACATTGAAGGTACCTACTCATCTCTCATGAGATGAACGATGACGATTACATCATGTGTCTAAGAATTACCTCATAGTGGATAACACTTTATACCACTGTGAGGTAGATTCCATTTTACGACGTTGTTTAAATCATGAGGAGGTTGAGGTAGTACTGAATGATTTCCATGGAGGGGTGTGTGGTGGTCATTTATATGGGATTTCTACAGCCCAAAAAATCTTAACAGTAGGTTATTTATGGCCGTCAATCTTTAAGGATTGTGTAGATGCGGTCAAGAGGTGCCACCCTTGCCAGGTGTTTGCACGTAATATGCACTCGAAACCTGCCCCATTACATCCCATCATCACCGCCGGTCCCTTCACTAAGTTGGGGATTGATTTTACGGATTGCAACCAGCTTCAGCTGGGGGGCATCATCATATCATAGTGCTTGTTGATTACTTCACGAAATGGGATAAGGATATGCCTGCAGTTAAATCCAACAGTGAGACATCCGTGCACTTCGTATTCAACCAGATTATTACGCGGTTCGGGATTCTGAAAGAGCTTGTCACTGACCATGGCTCGCACTTTCAGAATCGTATGATGGAAGAGTTAGCATTAAAGTTATGGTACAAACAATAGCATTCCTCCTCTTACTACCCTCAAGCGAATGGACGAGTAGAAGCAGTGAACAAATCACTCAAATCCATTCTCCAATGAACCATCACACAAAGCAAGAATAATTGGAACAATATTTTATATCCTACTTTGTGGGCGTATAGAACCTCTATTAAGACTGCCACAGGTTTTTCTCCATATTGACTTGTACATGGAGTGGATTCGGTATTGCCGGTTGAATGCGAGATTCCTTCTTTGAAGCTAGCCATAGAACTCTTACCAAACACTTCCCCATTGGAGGAGCATTTGGTCCACCTTGAGCAACTTGATGACGAGTGTCGAGATGCCTTGGTGGCTCTAGAAGTAAATAAACGTTGCATAAAGGTACATTATGATAAGTCTGTCCATCCAAGGAGGTTTAGTGAGGGAGACTTGGTCCTTTTGTGGGATCAATCAAAAGAAACCTTGGGGGCAGGAAAGTTTAACCCCATGTGGTGTGGTCCTTATGTCGTCAAACGTGTGTTAGAGAAGGGCACTTATGAGTTAGTGTATTATGAGGGAACGGCCTTGGAGGAGCCTAGGAATGGGCTCTATCTCAAAAAGTACTATGCATGATTTTCAGCCAAGGCTAGTTATTGTATATTATTGTACAGTTTTGCATAGGTAGGTCTTTTTCTTATAGTGATCAGGTTTGTGATTAGTTTTCATTTCTTTAGGGCAGATGTCAATGGAATCTTCCACCTACATAGGATTCATGGATGGTGCAAGCCGTCACACTCAACACTCAGCCTCTTCTGCTTGGGTGATTTATACTTTTATGGGTTAGGTATTGTCTTCAGGAGGCATATGTTTACGGCCATCTTCAAACAATGTTGCTGAATATAGTGTTGTTATTGAGCTTCTATGGGATGCCATTTTACATGGCGTTCTCTCTCTTGAGGTACATCTTGATTCGGAGTTATTAGTGTCATAACTTAATGGTTTGTACCATGTTAGAGATCCGGCGTTATTAAGAAGATTCTTACGTGTGAGATTATTAGAATGACAATTTGACAATATAATATACATACATATTCCAAGAATTATTAATCAAGTTGTTGACTCATATGCTAACTATGTGTTATATTGGCATTTGTTTCATACACAATAAATTCATCACAAACACACATTTTTATGCATGTAAATAACTAAACCAATCATCATAAAAGTTTTTATAAATATCCAAAATGTGGTAATACATAGTGTCATGATATAAAAATGGGGCTCTCGAGCCACCAAAATATAATACATGGTAATACAAAATGTATCACTCCTAGGTATCTAAGCCTATGGAGGAGGAGGGGGGTTGTGATCATGGAATGTCACTACGGCTCTAGCTAGCCGTCGAAATAATCACACCATTGCTCGTGGTACACCCACCACCCTGCGCTGCATGGCCTCAGACAAGTCCTCGATTTGTGCCATGGGAACTCTATGTGTCAGCCTTACAAAGTTGGTAGGAATGCTTTAGAGCATTCGCTCCACATCCACACCCGTGATATCATCTCCTCTTCCCCTCCATCTATGACAAGGGAAGATTTCAGGCCACTATGGTCCCACATCTGCATGCATATGGTAGATGTCACTATGTATTGTCACCCAAAAATATGTCTTTTGGTTCCATATAATCAGAAAACACAAAAAAATTAAATAACTCAAAAATTTAAAGAGAGGGTCGAGATTCATTACCTATGTCACCATATTCCGATCTTGGTGGTAGCGGCATGTCCAGGTCCCCCCAAAAATCTATCCCCGCATAGGTAGTCATTGATGGAAACTATCTGTCGTCGCCACCATGGAAAGAAATCAGCTGGATAGGGGTTGGATACCCTACCTCCACCCAGTCTATGCATCGCATCTGCCCAACACCATTGGGATAAATCTCGAACCCCGTGTAGAGGAACATCAAATGTGGGGCTCAATCCTGGAACACACTCGAAGAAAAATGTGTTCAGTATGCTGCTAAAATTGAAGTTTCGCACTCTGCCCATCTTACATTCACTGAGCTGGTGTTTCATTATTCCCAGTAGTGCAGTGCTCCAATCATATACCGTGGGTCTCATGCAATACACTACAAGAACATCAAAGGCCACAAGGCCTCATGGAGTGAAGCCAAGCCTGCTATCCTCCCTAGTGTCGGTAGGATGGCCTTTAGGCCCGACACCTATATGGAGTTAGTTGGGATATGACTCCCCACCTTCTTCGTGTCCGAATAGCAGTACACCGCAATGTACTCATCTATAGTCAAGCCACCTTCAGGCCCGCGACAACGTAGGTTCACTACTTCCCCCCATTGAGAAAGTCCAGTAATAAAGTATATGTCCTCCACCTCTATGGTGAGGGACATCCCATCTATCTGGAATGACTCTGAGTCTTGATCGCAGTAGTCCACTAGTATCTGCAATAGTCCTAATTTGTCCCTTAAGCCACCAAGACACCAAAATTTGTAGAGCCCACATGCACGTAGCACTTGTTGAGCCATTAGATCAGCCCGTACTACCTCTTCTACATCACCATGTTCACGTTCTCTCCATTCTAAGACCATCCTACACAAATAAATGGAAGTTTACCCATTAGAACACTTAAAAAACCTTAAGCGTAGCCGCATACATGATTGTTTACCAAACAGCCACGTATGTACGCGATTGTGAGGGCATTTTCCGCGTATATCCATCCCTAACGTAGAAAAACCATCGATTTCCACATGGGCCGCAGTGCCTATTTTGGATTGGCCTAGAAATCCCAAATCACCATGGAATTTGATAAAAATTGCATCACAATGGAAGAGTAGAGCATGGGTAAGTACCTAGAAGAAACTGTAATGGATTCCGCCAGCTGGATCTCCTGGAATTCGCTGTTGAAATTTTGAGCTCAAATGAGTAAAAATTTCAAATGTTTTATAATGTTTTGAATTTTTTACTATTTATAGGAATTTTTCACTTTTTTGAAAATTTTTATCCCCTTTCCTATAGTTTGGACCATTTCTAATCCTTTTGGACCGTTTTTGGACTAATTTATGATGTAGGAGACCTTTTTGAGTGTCGTTTCAGCCGTTGGATTGACCCGTTCATGTCGATCTCAGGTATCATGTCTAAACTGGCATATAGGTTAGGTTTCATCACCATTTTCATTTTGCATGACCTTATGACCATTTCATTATAGCCTTCGTTACGAACCCACTCTATTATGTCACGAAACCTTCTTGTTGTTTTAGAAGTGGCATGATATGAGTGCTAGAGCTTGACCTTACATGGGTACCTGTTGGCACCCCAACAACTCCCCTTGATTTTACAAAAATCAAGGGACCCCCATTAAAAATTTGTAAATACTTAACTTATGGTTTGCTTTCTTGATTTTTTAGGTGATTTCATTGCTCTTTTCCTTTGATATTTTCTTTGATCTTGACGCTGCTCATTCTTTGGCTTGCTTTTAATACAATGAAGCTCTGATGGTTCAAATTGATCTATGCGTGTTGGTCTTTTGATTTTCTTACATAAACTTATCCAAAATGATTGCATTGTGCAATTTACTTAATTTGAATTTGATGTGTAATGAATTCACAACTCTTATGACTTTCTAATTAAAATATTCTTAAATGAAGATTATATTCATTTTATCGTTGGAATGAAAATATTCATATCTTTACATATAAATTCTCCAAAGTATTGCTTCATTTATAAATTATACGATTTTTCATAAGAGATTAAATTTACATTTTGATTACACATATTTCAAGTCTATCACAAACTAAGTTTAAGATTTTATATATTCATACAATTGGAAAAAGGTAAACATAATATATCAAAAATGTTTTTGATATATTTTTTCTTAATCATGTTATGCAACATATTGAATCTCATACGTCACTTTATTACTCACCATAATATGCTTTTGGATAAAGTCATAGAATTGAATTCGTTTGAAATTAACTCTGGAATCATGTGCATTTATGCTTATATCTTTTTCCACTTAACGTTTTCATTTTTTTTTAATCGTTTTGGCTAACATAAGGTTTAAGTGTTATATGGGCGATTAATATTTTGAAAACAACCACATCCTCTCATTAAATGGTAAAGGTTTGTGCTACATGGTGATATCACTTAAAGAATTAGACGCCCAGTGCATGCAAGGCACAAAGTTGCCAGAATCAATAGAAACTTCTCATAGTTATCTCGTCAATGGATAACTTGGTCAATATGCCACTTGGAAATATAGAATCTAGTCTCATAAAACAGAATGCTCAGAGAGGGAATATCGCCATGAATAGAGAAGATAGAACCTGCACCGCAACGTGGAGGATTGGGAAATGAGTTAGTTGTAGTATGCAATGATATCTCCTTGAAATACTGTTGTCTCTTAATCGAGACAGTTTGCCACATTAAAAGCGATGAGAGGATTGTGCCACAAGTTTACAAAGCTGTCACATGTTTGTTGAAAGATCAGCCACGAATACATACGATGGTGATTCATGAGATATGCTTATTATTAGATCAGCAGATGGATAGTTTTATTGGTGCAGTTCTACAAATGCGCAGAAGGAGAGGAGAATCCAAGGTAATGTTTATTTTGGTGGAGATATTGTATCACCCAAGTGAAATCTTAATATCGCAGTTCTATTGTGCATATGATCATGAAAGCCTCGGATCAGAACGGTTCGCCCAACCATTGGCATGTTAAGAGGAGATCGTTGAAGTCAAGGATCAACGAATCAATGAAGAAGGGAGA